>JNEM01008733.1:0-13996 GCA_000697335.1 Conidiobolus incongruus B7586
ATTTAATACTATCAAATTTTAAAAACCAAAATTTAAAAAATTTTCAATTTTGAGATAGTATTAAAATCAATTTCTGAACCTTTTCATATATTTAATTTATATAAATTATTAAATTATAAATATACTTTCATTAAAACAATATCATAAAGGCAACATTTAATATATTTATTAATCAATATAAAAATTTTATTAATATTCCAAAAATTAAGATATTCTAAGAATTATTTTCATTCAAATTTTCAAGTTTTAAAAAATTAATTTAAGTCAAATTAAGAATATTATTCATTGATATTATATTTAAATTACATAATTTGAAACATTTGATATTCTTTATATCTATTATCAATTAAGTTTAACAATATATATATAATATGAAAAAAGATCATATCAATTTTGATATTGGTAATAAATTATTGAAAATTCTACAATTGTTTGGAATTATTAAAATATTTGAATATATTTCAAATAAACCTGAAAAATATAATAGATTTGATATGACATTTGGAGAAACATTATGCCAATGAACAAAAAGGTTGGGAGAAAGAAGTTAAAATTAGTTTGAAGGATAAATTCACTAAAGTTGAATATATTTAATTCAATTGCAATCAGAAAATCAGACTTTAATTGATTATAAAATTGTCCTAAATAATAATAATTTATTATGTATTGGTTAATATGATTAATTAATAATATGGAGATGAATAAAACTGAAATTTACAATATAATTTGAAAATATTTGACATTAATATTAAAAATAACCAAAAAAATATTCCTATAATAAAGACGACACAACCTTAACGAATTTATTAATTTAGCCAATTAGTATCCAATGACAAATAAAAAACATCTATAAGTATAATTAATTGGTACGTTTGTTAACATTCACGAATCCCGTACCCAAACAAGTTAATATCACCGTTAAATTCTCGGAATCTGGTGTAATTTTAAATGTAACGTTGAAGAATTTTTGCAAATCTCTTAGGAAGGTGATGGTGAAGGGTGTTAACTTACCAATACGGAGTTTCGATACGTCTTCGGGCCCCAAAACCATCCAGAGAAGTGCTAAGGTTTGGTTCAAACTGTCGACACAGCCGCCGTCTTGGATCTCGTCGAGTAACATGCGACCCACGCGGACACCTAAGTCTTCGGGAGTTTCGCCTTTCTCGGCGAATAGTTCACATGCAAGGTTCACTCCACTTGTACTTTCGGCTACTAGGGACAGACCGTAACCTGGAGATTTACCAGATTCGTTACCCTTGTAAATATCAGTGTAGATGTAAATATCAGGGATGAACTGGTTGAGAACAGAGCGTACACTCTCTATAACGCGATTAGGGGTTTGGGGCGAGACTCTCGTAGCATAAGCAATCCCTCTAATTCTTTTGATTCTGCCCTCGTCAATAAACTGAATAGGCTTCAAAGATCTGACTATAGGGCACTGGAAATTGATTTCACCACCTCCCAAAGGGGGAGCTCCTCGCTTCAAAATTTTCAAACTGACACCATCCGATAAGCCGAAATGTTTTAATTGACGAAGTGTTGCAACTCTCAATAAATCAACCTACTCAACTGTTAATATCTCATAATTCATTAATCAATCAAAAAAATTTACAGAAATATCCGTATTATCATTAGTAATACCCTGAATAGTAATATTGGTAGGATACTTGGCGAATGGTGCTAACATGATAATTGGTTCCAAAAAGTAACCAATACTTCTGGAAGTACCGCAATCATGACTAATTTTACCACCTACAATCACACCCGGTTTATACACTATGGAAGTACCGGTTACACTGATTTCTATGTGAGATCCGTTTGTAAATTTTTCCAAAAGTCGGAGGAAATTGACTTCGAAATCTAAATTCAAATATAGGTTAGGATTAATTCTATTCTGTGTTATTTTAATAAGTACCTTTGAGACCTGGCTCGTCCTCGTCTGACCTAATATTATCAATTCGTAAAATTTTACCACTTAGAGTGGCCATTACTAACCTCTGACGAAATGCTTCATGCGTAGTGAATTTTATCAACATTATTTATATATTATATCAATATAATTAAATATTATCTGAATTCTATAGCTATATTAATATTGATATTTAGTTTCAATTTATGTTTTAATAGATTAAATTAAAGAAAATTCAAATTAATTGAATTTAAATTTTTTTTCATCTGAAAATTAATTATGGGATTAATTCCCGTATCAAATTAATAATTTAATATTATTCATTTCAACTTATCGAAATATTGTTAAACTTTTAAAAACAATAATCTATTAAGATAAAATAACTAGAAAAAGATAAAAATTTTATTAAATAATTTTGATAAATTGGAATAAGATTAGGCTAATACAAAAATTAATTTAAATCTTCTTTAGCTTTAGCTATAGCTCTTTCGATATCTTCCACATTATCCAATAAAATACGCCATTGATCGTAGGGTAACGAAATACCTGTTTATCCATATAAATTAATACCAATCATTACAATTTATTAAAGGTCCTACCTTTCTTAGTGGGGAAAACGTTATTACTCTTTTCGTCTACAGCGTATTCTCTAATATCTACTCGAATTTCATTTTTCCAACTACGTACGGTTATTTTACGACTGTCAGATAACTAGGATTAAATATTAATATATTAAATTGATAAATTAATAAATTTTTTGGCGTTGGATTACGATAACTTCGTGAAAGTCTTTACTAGTTTGAGACTAAATTTAATATTAATAAACTAAATTTTGAATAGTGTTATAAAATACTTACTATGGTATCTTTCAAAATTTCATTAATATTGAATTCAGAGCTAGTAGTACTAAAATTTTGCAAAGTGCCTAATAAGTTTAATTGTCTGAAATTAACTTTAGTAGTGAGTTGTTTGATCGAATTCATTTTGATTGTTGATGGGATAGGCGTCATCATTTAATCAGGATTTATATTTAAAACTAGTGTGAAGATTTTAAAATTAAATTTATGGGATAATTTTATTGATAAGGATATTATGAAATGGAAGAATTGTTTCAAATTAATTCTAAATCATTATTTAATTAAACTAATGATGAAAGAGTTATAATTTAATAATAACCATCAATCATTTTTGCCTAATAATGTATTAAATCCTAAAAATTAACTATCACAATTACTTAATCCGATACTTTAACAAAACTTCGGAACATTAATTAAAAGATCATAATTTTGTTTAAACCTTAGTTAATGATTTAGAATGATTGGCTTATTTAAAATATATGAAATAAATCATTAATTAAAATAAAAAATTAGAGTATAAAACTCAAATGACCTGAATATAATGTAATAATTAGTGTGTGTCATGATGATGTCATCGTTTAATCAAATGATTTAAATTCATAGGATTTCCAACAGAAAATTTTAAGTTTTTATCATAATTAAGAAAAAAAATTGGTTAAGTGACTACTTTTAAGTATATTACAATTCTATTAAATTGATAACAACTGAATTAAATATTTTATATTAGATATAAATACATTCATTGATTAGAGTTAAGATATAGTAAGTATGACTTTGTCGTTTCCATTCCCCAACGAAGTACACACCAGCTTGAAAGCTGAAGAACTTGAAGAGTTGAAGGTAGCTTACGATAAGGAAGGGCCCGAAGGAAGTGCCCAAGTACAATTAAATTATGCATGGGGTCTCATCCGGACCAGTCCTAGAAAAGACCAAGAAACTTGGGTCAGTATACTTGATAATTTGAAGCAAAAGCATCCCGAACATTTGGAAACTGTACACTATTACGAAGCATTGGGTCACTACCAATTGGGGAACTATACCCAGGCGAAGACTTTGAGTAATTTGGTCCTGAGTAAAGACGAGAAAAATATTCAGGCCAGGGCTTTGCAAGGTATGATTCATTCTAAGGTTTCCAGGGATGGTTTCAGCGGGATCTTAGTCGTTGGTACAGTTATTGCAATCATCGCCAGTGGTGTTGTCATTTATAATCGCTATTACCGTCAATAAAAAATTCGTTTTTTTTAATTGATGAAATGTTTTACTTTGTAATAGTTTGGTAATTTAATATTTTTTAAGTAAAATTTCATTGAGAAGATTTGAAGTATTAAGATAATTGTTTTTTCTTCTTACGGTCTCAATTTATTGAAAAATATTACTAAAAATAATATTGATACATAAATATATCAATAATTATTAATCATAAAATGTATATAACTATATACCCTTAAAATTACATTTTGAATTTAAATTAATAATAAAATAATAAACTCTGTAGAGTTTTCCAAAAATTAAGCTCAACGCCTCAAAAGACTTGGAGTCATTTTAAAGAATTGAACTTGGTGAGAGGGATTAAGTATTTAATCCTTTGTGATCAGTTTGCTTGTCAGCACATATAATCTCAGTAGACCTTCACAGGTTATATATTTCCCTTTGAACTCGATAAGGACGATAAAATATTTGTTATGTTTTTGTGGTGAATTTATAATAGAAGATTTAGAAGATATTTTATGGGATTTGTTATAGAGATTTCATAATAATTAGCCAATTTTAACACTATATTTCATGATACATAAATAATAATTTTATGTTTTACGAAAAAATAAAAAAATTATAGATACAGTAACCATAATCAATATTGCTATCATATTCTTCATACAAATTTTAAATAAATATTTGGAAAAGGAATAAATTTGAATAAAATATAATTGACCATTCAACTTGGAATTTGATATTTTTGTTGGTTTCTAAAAGGATAACATTTATAATAATAATTATAATTTTGAATTCTTATATCAAAATCATTTATTAAAATAATAGTTTTGATATAATAAATATATTATATCATAATTAATGGAATAATTATTTTTAGGGTTAGTTTCCATTTATTCAATATAATACTCTTAATTTTATTACTTATCCAATGATAAAATTTTTTGATTTCAAAAATAAAATTTTTCACATGCTCAAGACGTTATTGAAATGGGTGATTGCCAAAATATTAGAGGAATATATTGAATGAAATTTCGTTAAAGAATTTAATAAATGAATTTGACATAAAAACTCAATTTATAATATATTAAAAATAAAGGACATTTTAAAAATTAGTAGAATGGAGCATGAATAGTATGAAATATATATATATTGAATTGGGATAAGTAAATATTTAGGATTAGAATAATTTAATAATCAAATACAATTACTGACTTTTTAAATCAGAATATAAAAATAAAAATATAAAGGAATATTATTAAAAAAATGATATAATATTCTGAAAAACAGTTTATCTAAGGCAAATATTTTAAAAAGAGGGAAGAAGAGTAAAATTAAAAAAAAATATTAAAGAGGAAAACGTTAAACGGATAATGCGAGTGGTTTAAGAAAGTGATGATATATATGGTTTTGATATTTCTAAATTTAAATTTAAATGAGATCGGCAACATTCATAGGCATTTCTTCGATTTGGGTATTGTAGAAGGATTCGAGATCACGGAGAGCAACAACATCTTCATTAGCAATCAAGTTGATGGCAACACCCTTACGACCGAAACGACCACCACGACCAATTCTGTGGATGTAGTTTTCACGATTGGAGGGGAGATCGTAGTTAATAACTAAGGAAACTTGTTGAACATCAATACCACGAGCCAATAAATCAGTGGAAATTAAGACACGGGAAGATCCAGAACGGAATTCCTTCAAAATGACATCACGTTGAGCTTGGTCCATATCACCATGGACGGCAGAAACGGTGAATTCACGTTCCTTGAGTTTATCAGTCAACCAATCGACCTTCCTGCGGGTGTTACAGAAGATAACAGCTTGGGTAATGGTGATAGTTTCGTAAAGATCGCATAAAGTGTCTAATTTCCATTCTTCCTTCTCACAGTTGACATAGAATTGTTTAATACCTTCAAGGGTCAATTCGTCACGCTTGACCAAAATCTTGATGGGATCTCTCATGAATTTTTGGGTGACTTCGAAAACGTCAGTGGGCATGGTGGCGGATAAGAGGACAACTTGGGTAGTGGGAGGTAAAAGTTGGAAAACTTCATAGATTTGTTCTTTGAAACCACGGGATAACATTTCATCAGCTTCGTCAAGGACGAACATCTTGATATAATCAGTGTTGAAAACATTACGGTTAATCATATCGAAAACACGACCGGGGGTACCGACAACAACGTGGACACCACTTTGGAATTTGGCGGCATCTTCACGGACATTAGTACCACCAATACAGGCGTGGCATTCAATGTTCATGTAGTCACCGAGGGCAACAACAACCTTTTGGATCTGTTGAGCCAATTCACGAGTGGGAGCCAAAATCAAAGCTTGAGGGTGCTTGACATTGACATCAATAGTTTGTAAAACTGAAATGGAGAAAGTAGCAGTTTTACCAGTACCAGATTGAGCTTGAGCGATACAATCGCGGTGAGTCAAAATGGGCTTAATAGCACGTTGTTGAATGGCGGAAGGACGTTCGAAACTAAATACAAAAATTGATTAATACCTTGAGAATAGATCAGACTTGAAAGAAACGAAGATATATACCCATAGGCGTAGATACCACGTAAAAGTTCTTCCTTTAAGTTCATATCATCGAAAGATTCAACAACTTCATCCCAGTTACTCTAAATTAGAAATGATTTAGGAAAGGGAAATGAAAAGGGATTATGAAGAGACTAACCTCAATTTGAGTGGAAGGAATGTCACTAACACCTTGGGCGGCTTCGGGACTAGAACAAGTTGAGGATTAACACAATTATTAAAATAATCAATATGAATAAAACTCACTGGCTCATTGTCAATTGTCGAAAGTTCCTTTTAAAATAATTAAAATTATAAAGGCACTATTTCTTTGATTGAGCTGGCATAATAAAATATGTATCAAAAAATTTTGAAATTTCTTGGAAAATCTGACATGCTGGTTGGTTGATTTCTGATAATCATTTTGATTGGTTCATTCGTTTTCAACCAACGAAATTTATGAAATCAATTGTAATATTACATATTTTGAAATCATTAATTTGGAAATATGTTATTATGATACTTGATCAATAACTATATATATAAGATTTATTATATAATATATATTATGCTCTATCTAATTTAACATAATAATCCTCATTTTGATTAGTGTAGTGAACTATTTTGTATTTTATATAAAATATTATCTTATCTTTAAATGGTTTGTAATCCTTGGGAAAAAGATTAATATCAACTTTAAAATTTTAATTCAAATTCATTCAAGTTTTGCCAAAATCAAATAAAAATATTAACTTTTGAATAATTGTTCAAAAAATTATTTTATATTTTTGAGTACGAAAAATCACTAATTGGATTTTTCATATGACCCATAATTTGAATATAATATTAAATGATTCATAAATGGACAACTGGTTTCATCATCAAAATTAAAAAACAATTAATAATATAAAAATGCCAAAAATTAGGACTTTAAGAAGTAGGAAACCACCCGAAGGATTTGACCAAATAGAACCTACATTAAATGAATTCGCTAAAAAGTTAAGAGACGCCGAAAATGAACCTCATGAAGGTAAAAGAAAGGTGGAAGCTTTATGGCCAGTTTTTCAAATTACCCACGCTCGATCGCGTTATATTTACGATTTATTTTATAAGAGAAAGGTCATCTCTAAAGAAGTGTATGAATATTGTATTAAACAAAAATATGCTGACGGGAACTTAATAGCCAAGTGGAAGAAGAGTGGTTATGAAAAGTTGTGCTGTTTGAGGTGTATTCAGCCCAAGGATACTAACTTTGGTAATGCTTGTATTTGTCGTGTACCTAAAAAGAAACTTCAGGATGGCAAAACTATCGAGTGTGTCCTTTGTGGATGTAAAGGATGTGCTAGTGGTGATTAGTTTAATTCTATTGTAATATTTTGTTATATTATTCATTACTAATAAAATTATTTTAATTTTTTTTTCAATATGAAATATTCAATTAAATTCAATTTATTTTATACTTTTAATAATTGTTTTGAATCGTATGATGATTAATGTTTTGTATTAAGTATTTGAATAAAATTATAATATTAGACGTCTATATAAAAACAAAGAATTTTACGATTGATTTGCTATACTTACAATTAATATGATAATTAGTAGTTTTGTTAAAATATAAGGAAAAGATGATAATATATAAAGTAGACCAATTGAAATAAATTAAAGATGATGAATTGAGATTTTATAAGATAATAATTTATAAACTTAACTTTGAAAACCAAGCAGAAGTACCCGTAGTATAAGACCTCTTAATATTTAATCTTTTGGCAATTTTAGCATTATTTCTAGTATTTTGCCCGTGAACAGGGTAACCGAAAGTATGTCTTCTACCAACGTAACAGCCAATATTTTTTAAATGTTGAATATTTTTCTTAACTTCTCTCTTTAAATCCGATTCAATAGTCATTTTACTCAAAATTTCGGTTAATTGAATGATTTTAGTTTCGTCTAAATCGCGTAATTTACACTCCCTGTGAATGGATAATTGATTACAAATATTTTGAGCAGTCTGGGGCCCAATTCCATAAATATAAGTTAAAGCGATGCGAACAACCTTTTGTTCTGGTAAGTTGACACCCAAAATATGTACCATTTTTTATAATATAGTATTATTAAATTAATTTGATATTTAAATAAATATCTTTTGATTTCTATTGTTATTTCAATATTTAATTTAGTTGGAATCTGTGAAGATTTAAATTAATATAAAGATTTTATGATTATAGAATTATGGGAATCTTCATTTCACATTAATTCTGGATGTAATTTTCCTTAATTTTAGCAACAGTAGAAATAATAATAATAATAAATTTTAGTATTAAAATTATTTATCAATAATTGTTATTAACTTGAAAATTGTCTAACTATTAATATTTTGGATGGTTTGTAAATAAATATACTCCATTATATTAAAGAATTTAATACATATTATTGAATATGAAATTATTGAAACAGATATATGAATCGGTATACTATGCTATTTCAAGATTATGCTTGATATTAAATTTTATAAAAGTTGAAAAATAAGTAATGTTATTAAAATAAAAGGTAAAGTTTAATGATATTCAATAAAGAAATAGCTTATTGCTTCATGTTAAGTTTCAACCACTGCTTAACATTTTCACGATCACGCTCCAACCATTGACTTTGGACTTGAACATTCTCCAAACCTTGCTCCAAACCACGTTTGGCACCCTTAATATCATTTTCACTAAAGAATTTCTTGACTTCTTCGATTTGAGACTTTTCATTCATCCAATGGAAACTAGCTTTGACAATATTTCCTAAAGTTCCTTGAGTATCACCAAATAATTGTAAAATCTTGGCCCAATTGTTTTGAACGAATTTCCAGACAATGGGTCCTCCGAGTGGGTTGCGACTCATAGTGGCGATTACAGATCCCAAATCCTTGTTGCGGACATCATCAGTGAGGGCCCATTGAAGAGTGGATTCGATGAGATGAGGTTGGGATGTAGAGCAAAGATTGCGAAGACAGATGAGTTTCTGGTCTTCAATATCAGTTTCCAAGTATTTACGCTTGAGTAACTGATATTCTTCTTCACCACCATATTTAAGCGCCATGTTGTAGACGGCAGAACGGAGACCAGGACTTACAGCAGACTCATCGCCTTCCATCAACCTCATAAAATAGCGTTTGCCTTCTTCAATAATTGGTTGATATCCAGAATCACCACATTGATAAATGCTGAGAGCTCTCAAGTAACCAGTAAGATCCTTGTCTTGGGGTTTGGTAGTCCAACCAAGCTCCTCAACTAATTTGCTGAACACTTTTTGCTTGAGAGTATTAAAGTGCTCTTTGAGTTCTGGAATAGATGGAGAGAAAATAAGGTTAGTAAGTCCAACCCATTGAACCCAGTCTTCGAGAACATAATAACTGGTTTGACCAACAAACTTAGTAAGGAAGTCCAAAAGATCGACAGTTGAAATGAAACCGGATTTGGTGAGGGCTCCAACTTCTCCCAATAAACCTACTTTATCTTTATCAGTCAACCAATGATTTTCGCCAGCATTTAAAAGTTGCTCTCCTAACTGTTTAATATGGCTGCTGGGGTAATGGGTAAGATAAAGACCAGTGGAGTTCTTATTAAATTTTCCAATCTCATTTAAACTAATATTGATAGTTTGCTTAGATTCTGTCAAAACTTGAGTATCAGTGAATTCAGAGCCATCTTTGTTAACTAATCCGAGAGGAACCCACCAGGTTTGTTTCTTTTCTTGGTCTGATAAAGTGTCTTCATTTCCACTGAGGTAACGGCTTTGACATACACAAATTTGGTTACTTTGGTCTTCAACTCTGAGAACGGGATACCCTTGGACACGGGTCCATACACCCATCATTTCACCAACACCAGTACCACCAACCTCTTCAAAGCATCTCCACAAGTACTTGGTTTTTGCGGAACCGTAAGCATAGCGATCGAGGTATAAACGGAGACCTTCGAAAAACTTTTCTTCACCCAAATAGCCATATAGCATATGAATCACACTAGCACCTTTGCTGTAACTGATAGCATCAAAAATCTGGCCAATTTCTTCTGGAAGATTGACTACAACTTCGATAGGGTGAGAGGAAGCTAAGCTGTCTAGATTGAGTGCACGACGGTTATCATCAGCAACGAAATCTGTCCAAATATCCCATTGAGGGAAGAGTTTGTCAACGCAATATGTTCCAAGCCAAGTAGCAAAACCTTCTTTAAGCCACAACTGACTCCACCAATCAATAGTAACGAGATTACCAAACCATTGATGAGCTAATTCATGAGCAATAACACCAGCAATTCTTTGGCGAATTGATGGTGTACTCTTTTCGGGATCAAATAGAAGTGCTTCACTTCTATAAGTAATCAAACCCCAGTTCTCCATGGCTCCCATGTTAAAATCAGTAACAGCCAAACTATCTACCTTGGGGAGTTGGAAAGGTATCTTAAACACTTGTTCATACAACATTAAAGCGTTCTTAGTCACTTCGAGAGCAAACTTCCCTTGGCTTCCGAATCCTAAAGGAGTATAAACTCGGATTGAAATATTAGTGCCATCAATTTTCTGCATTTGAGTTTCCACAAAATCGAATTCACCAACAGCAAAAGCGACAAGGTAAGTAGGCATCTTGGGTGTAGTGTCAAAAGTTACCAACTTTAGATCATTACCAACATCGGCGGATGAAGTTTCAGGCATATTGGATAAAGCAATAAGGTTTTTGGGGATGGTCATCTTGATATTGAATTTGCTTCTGAACTTGGGTTCATCCCATCCTGGGAATGCTTGTCTCGACTCACTTGGTTCGAAGTGTGTAGAGAACATCCAATTGTATTTTTGGTTAGGGTGTTTAGGAACAGAACTACGATAGAATCCAGCTAACTTGTCATTAATAGCACCTTTATAATTAATAATCAAATTGCAGCGGGATCCCTGCTCGAGGAAGGATCCCAAAGTAAGGGTAACGATATTGGTCTTGGGATCATGGACTCTAGACTGGATTGGTAAGCTTTGGGAAAGCTTACCTTCGGTGAGTTCCAAATTGACGTTGTCTAATTCGATATTTTTGGAATTAAATTGAATTTGGTTTGTTCTCTGGTTAACCTCAAGCTCAATGGATAACTCTCCTCTGAAAGTAAAATCAACAAAGTTGGGGATAAGGTGCAAATTGTAAACTAGAGGATTTAAGGAGGTAGGCAACTGATAGGGTGAAGATTCGGGATTAGTATTTTGGACATATTTGCCCTCCACCTTCCCTTCAACCTTTCCAGGCACGCTGGTTTTACCCTCAGTTTTCCCTTCGACTTTACCTTGAACGTGTGTCTTGCCTTCCATTTTACCTTCAGTTTTCCCTTCGACCTTACCTTGAACGTGGGTCTTGCCTTCCATTTTACCTTCAGTCTTCCCCTCGACTTTACCTTCAAAGTGGGTCTTACCTTCCACTTTACCCTCTGTCTTCCCGTGAACTTTTTCTTCAGTTTTTAAATTTGGCTTAGGATTTTGTTGTGACATAATTTATGATATAAAAATGATAAATATAGATTATATAATTAAAATGAATTATAAAATATTTTAAAATGTTATTGAATAAAAATTTTAAAGTTGAATGACGTATGTAATTTTATTATATATTACAATTCTCAAATATTAATAAATAGTCGTCACATCAGGATTTATGGGATTCATTGCATATCAGGATATTAATAATTGATCATTTGACTGTGAGAATACAAGTGAATCAGCCAATAAAGTATAAGATATCTGAGATTTTTACTTTTATATAAAAATCGTTGATTGAGTGATATTTAATAAGATTTTGATATTAAACTATTTCTTTATTAAATTGCTTCTATATTTGTATTTATTAGATTAAAACATTATTTAATTATAGAATCCAATTTTGTTTAATCAACAATGAATAAAATCAGAAAATAAATAATATATTACAATAAGTTTAGAAATTTTCTAATTTTTGATAATAATATACTAAATGGTATCATAAACAATCGCTTATACAACCTATAGTTATAAAATGGTGAATAGTATTGAGAATTCTATTAATTTTCCTGAGTGATATTAATCCATCATTTAAGATTTTAAAAATATATTGTACTATAAAATGTTCAAAATTAAGAGTTAAATTTGATAATATTTAAAAAAAATACAATGTTAAATTAAGAGTTATATAAAAACTAAATTTTTAATTAATTGGATAAGTCTATAAAATATTAAAATTAAAACTTTTATATTATCTACCTTAATCATCAAATAATTATCACAATAAATTTAATAAATTTGATTAGAAAGTTATAAAAATTAATTTTATATTAACATTATATACCAAACGTTGATAAAATTATATTAACTTATTTATAATATTAATTATATTTCTAAATTTTAGTAATTTTTATTTATAAAATATATATTATTAAAAATTACAAAATCATTTTTATAATTTAATATTTTAGTATTTAAATAAGATAAATTGAAAATCATAATTAAAATATTTCACATTAACTCATTTGAATAAATACACATCTTGTTTATTATTATTATTTTATTTGTTGAAAATACTTTTAACTATTTAATATCCAATGATATATAATATAATTTCCAATATTTATATCGGGAATGATTTTATTAATTATAATTCTCTAATTTTAATTTTAATATTCATTTAAATAATAATGAATTTTCTAATAATTCATAATATTCATTATATTTATTATAAATTTTTAATATAATTTCAGTAAAATCACTATATATTACAAAATAATAAACCTTAAATAAATTAAATAAAGAGCATTTATCAAAATATTACACTACACAAAAAATTCTATATCAACTATGTATAAAGATTTCTCAATAGCAATAAATGGAAAAAAAGCTTTTAAAGTACAATTTTGCAAATTAGTTAAATTAACTTTAAGTTAGAAAATTTAATATAAAAGACATACCATATTTAATAATCCATAAAAATATAAATACAACCAGGAAATATTTAGAGAAAAATATTTTATCTTACATAACAATTAAATCCAAAAAAATATTTATATTAACCTATAAAAATAAGTTATAAAATCAAAGATATATATATTTTAATTAATAACTAAAATAATTATATATTTTAAATTACTTAAAACTATAATATATAATTAAAGTATATTATTTGATAATAAATAAATATATTGAAATATATTTAGTAAATTATTAGCAAAAATATTAACCTTTAATATTTAATTCAGATATATTATAAATTTACAGGTTTTTGAGATAAGGGGATATAATTATTAATATATAACCATATCTTTTTTCTTTCTTTGTTATTAATTTATATAATATTTTATAGATATATTATATCTTTTTATTAGTATTATTATACCTAAATCCCTTTTTAAAAAAATTCACTTTTATATTAATTAATTTTATAAAAAAATAAATTAACTTAAAATATTATTAGAATTATTAATATTAATTAATTTATTAT
>JNEM01008735.1:0-27038 GCA_000697335.1 Conidiobolus incongruus B7586
ATTAAATTAATATATATTATTCATTTAAAAATATTATAATTTGATAGTTAATTAATTAATTTTTTATATAAGCTATTATATAATGCTAGTTATTTATAATTTAATTTTTATGAAATAAAATATATATGCTAAATAGCATAAATCAATATTATCTATTATTAGAATATAATCTAATTTATGAATATTTTTAGTATTTTATCTATAAAGAAATATTTTAATTAATTATTCAATTTTAATTAAAATTGAATCAATTATTACGTAAATATGTTAATACTTATTTTAATTTAATATATCATAACTTTATAAAAATATTAAGTTATAGATATATACTTTAATTTCAAATAATTCTTTTGAATAAATTATCATATTTTTTTATTATAAAATTTATAATTATTAATTATAATTGTATTATTCTGGTTGTGATAAAATAATTATATTAAATTATCAAATAATAGTAGTTGATTGAGTAGATTATAATTGTTATTGTTAAATTAAAAGATGAACTTTGGTTCTTAATTAAAAAGTTGGTATTAAAAGTAAGCGCGATTAAGATTAAATATTTAAATGAGAACTGTAATCAAGTATTAAAATGAATTAATGGTTGTCAGTCTTAGATTTATTAATTAAAAGTATAATGAATTAAACCATACTACTTGGATTATTGAACTAATATAATCTTACATAAGAAATAACCTAATAATTAAACATTATCACATACTACATAATAAAATGAATAAAGAATTCAACGCTGCCCACTTAATACATCCATCTATATATAAAACGCCTAAAATTCATTAAGCATTAATAGAATTCTAGAATTGTTCAGACTCAAATAAATCAAACAATACAAATGAGGATTAATTAGGCAAAATGTAATGCAATTTTCACATATAAATATTAACATTAGGTGAGAAATTGGTGATAATGGTTGTTAAGTGGATATCGCTAAAATCTGAAATTAGTCAAATTAAATCAATTAAATTTAGGATTTATTTATAGATTAAAAATTAGAGTATATTGATAGTTTATATTAATTATTATTTATCAATTGAATAAAGTCAAAAGTGTATATATCAATACTAAACAAATAAAAGATTAACAGAGTCTTTAAAATTAAATAACACTAAAATAATATTAAACAAAGATGACGAAATCAAACATTATACTACTATGTAACAATAGATAGAAATTTCGAACATTCATCTCAATCCACTGCACTAAACACTACCACATTCTCCCCCTAATTAACATTCCCAATCCACTCCGAATTCTTGATTAGGGAGAGATTGGGAAAATATTGGGACTAAGTGGAATTAATTTGGAAATCGTGTTAATTGTTTTTACAAGTTTAATTTTATAAATAATTAATATTAATTATAAAATTTTTGAGGATTTTATAAGTTATCATTTTAGTAATTTAGTCATAAATTATTATGAAGTATTTAAGAAACGTTATAAGTACATATTATAAGGTTTTTAAATGTTTTTTCTTTATTATATTTTATAATTTTATAAAATTATATAATAAAAATAATTTTAATTTTTAATAATTATGATTTTCAATTTGAATATCATTTTATTTGGATTATCAACTGTCCCTTTATTCAAAAATTAACCCATCACAAAATTCAATCTTGGAGTCTGGGGCAGCAGGAGATTCCGATGCAGGTATCGTTGATTATTTAATTATCATAATGTATCACATATCATAAGATATACTCCAGATTTTTATATTGAACAAATAATTAATAGTGTTTAAAAAAAATTTTAACTGTATTTTAATCAATTGATAAAAACATTTCAATTAATGAAATAATTTATCAAATTTGATTTAATATTAAATTTCAATAATTATTGTAATCAAAAAATAAGTGCAAAATTTCTTACATATTAAACAGTATAATTTTTTTTAATTATCTGAAGTTATAATTAAAACAATTATTATCATTTATTAATTATTTTCATCCTTCTTAATAAATATTCTTTATAAAGACTAATGAAGAAATTATAAATTAAATAAATAGTAATCTTGAATTTTTAAGCCTTCTATAATACTAAATAGAATGGTACTGATTTTCAAGTTCATAATATCGAGTTATACGAATTTTATGAAATTGATTATGACAACGTGGTATAATTATGAAGTGAATAATGATATATAGAGGTTGAAAGTTACTGTGAATACTTATGGTTGTTTATTTGTCAAACATATATATATATATATTAATAATCACTATACAGAACTAATTGATTAATTTTTCAATAATTAATCAAGATCTAGTAAATTCTTTGATTAATTCTTTATTATTTAAATACCTTGAAATATTAAATTTATATTAATAATTTATATTAAATTTTAATATAAAATAAAACTTAATTTATATATTGTTTTTAATATTCATAATTATATTAATTTAAATACAATTCCTGATTGAACAAGAAACATAAGTACTGAATAGTTATTATAGTGACTTAAATATAAAATATTATTCCTAATAGTATATGATTATCCTTTATATTAATATCAATTTTTTAAAATTATATCAAAATAGAAATTGAGGAAAAATAGCTTAATTAAAATTTCAATAATTTATACAATATATATAAATTATAATTTCAAAATATTGATTAATGAATTAAATATTCTATATTCAGATTATTGATCAAATTATCAGGAAAATACTTAAAAATATTATTTCAAATAGCTTATTAGTATTTTAATATTAATTTTCTGGATAACTTTATTATTATAAATATTTGAAATAAATAAAATTTTTAAAAATTTTTGAAATATATATATATAATAATCAAAAATTATTATTTTATACTATCACAAAGATAATTATAATATTTATAATTCAATATTTTAAATCATATAGAAATTAAAGTAGTTTTTAATCCAATTTTTATAACTATTTTATTAAGTTAGCAATCTTCCTCAAAAAATTTTGATCATTTATTAAATCTGAGAAAATGATATATTGAATATAATATATCAAGGATATTAATATGAGAATTAATAATTATGTATTATAAATTGAGGTAATTTTTTATGGTCACATCTCTAAGAAAGTGTTAAATATGATTCATGATATGATATAAAATCATCGATCAATTTATATAGAATTTATATATTATATAAAAAATTCTTTTAAAGTCTATATATATTAATTTCAAATTTATATTGTTAAAAATGTATTTCCGTTGATTATAACTATTTAATTGATGAGTATTCAAATTATATTAAAAATATTCAATCTACTACAAATAATATGGCTTTAATGATGTTTTCAATATTTTAATAATATATCTAACTTAAATTAATACAAATTATTTATTTATCAATTTAATCATCTCAACCTATAGAGGATAACCACCAATTCACCAATGTACTGAATAGGTTAATTGCGGACATTTTATATTCCGGATCAAAATATCCTTATAAATAATTATAACCATAGTGATATCAATTATTTAAAATGAATACTTTGGAAAATATCAAAAATCATACACGATTATTAAATTTTGAATTATATTATTAATTCACAAAAATTTTAATATTAATTTTAAATTAATATTTAATAATTTACAAAAAATTAATTTCAATTTAATTTATTATAATATAAAAAAAGTATTTTTGATAAATTTTATTTTAAAATTTTTATTTAATGATACTAATATTTCGCTCTAATGTAGTTATAATGAACTCACTCAGAGATAGTAATCAATTCTCAGTGAAATAGATCTCAATATTTAACAACAACAAAAAAACTTAACTGAATCATTATTACATCCAATCAATTACTATTTTAAAAAGCCAAAAATAGACGAGTGTTTCGTCAAAAATTACCCAGAAACAATGTTAAAGCTAGTCCTTTATGAACGGTATCCAATGCGAATTACTCACTCTATACTTAGAATTTCACCCCCCAGTAGGGAGAATGAAATGGCCATATTTGTTCAAAATTATAGAGTGTAATATATCTTCCATAATGGGGAATTTCTAATTAGAACTTTCTTTCCAAATAAAGGTGGTAAAATAAGCTAAGTTGATTATTTGGCAATTTGGGGATAACTCTATCTTTAGATATTTATTTGATTTGTGAGATGAATTATATAAAAAAGAAATAATAATTTAAATTAAAGTTAATAAATAATAAAATAAATTTTATAATATTAAATAATTATAATAAAGAATTAAAATAAAAATCTCTAAAATAAAATTGTAATTCGATATAAAATGAGGAATGCCACGTGGTGACCATTATATGAAAACAAATTTTTATGTGCAACTTCAACTTTGGATTCACTAAGTACAAGTGCATCCATCCATTTCATCACCTCACTATGGTTTCGAAGAAAAAACGTCAATGTAAGTATTGTAGTAGATCTCTATTAATTAATAGGTTTTAATTCTAAATAGAATTGGCTCCATTGTAATATATCTCGGCTTTGAGTTGTAATATCATTCGACAATTTGTGCAATGATTATTAACCTGAGTTTAAATCAATCAAAAAAAATATAATAATTTAATAATAAATAGGCAAGCAATCATAGCCATCAATATAAATAAATATATACGTCAAATATAGTTAATAATATATGATATTTTCCGATTTCAAACTCTTAATTTTTCCTCTATCAACTAATAATTGAAAAATAAATTACCTTAATAAGGTCAAAAATTATTATAATATTCTAAAAATAATAATTTTCGATCAATTTCAGCTCATCTCATATGACTCAATTATATAAGCTATATAATTTAATCCCAATAACAAATCAATAGAATCCAAGTAATTATTATAATAATAAACATAATGTTTTTTTAATTTTTTTTTCATATATTCCTCATATTTAACATAATGACAATTTAGCCAAACTAAATATAGTTGTATCGCAAGTTTGGAGTAGTTTTAACAGTTTAATGGAGTGAATTTAATTATTAGATAAATATATCTCCATATAACCTGATATCATCCGATAATTATTAATTTATCAAAATTTTTTATTATTTAATTTTGAAGTATTAAAAATTTGTATATAATATATTAATATTAATTTTTTTCATAAATTAATTTTTTCATTAATATTTAAATTTAATAAAAAAATTATTTTTTTTTTAAAATTTTTAATCCAAGATTTTTTTTAAAATAAAATTGAGTCTTATGACTCCTTGATCAAAAATTAGCGATTATCAAATCACTTTGAGATTGTTGAAATTACATTGAGTTGTTGAGACATTGAACAGGAATTCAGTTTACATCAAATTAAGATACAAATTCAATTCATGTGACTTTAAGCCACTTAATATGGTAGTTCAATCAATTTTTTGATATTCTCCCCTTTTCATTTTACCCCCTATTTCCAAATTGGGAGAGATTTCCCACTAATTGGTAGTATAGTCGAATTTTAGAATATTCCTTCCAGTTTAGATATATCAATTGGATAGAATAGTGGTTGGTCAGTGAGTATGAGAGAGATAAATTTGAGTGAGTATTTGGTAAAAAATTAGATAGTATTCTTGTAAAAGGAATAATTTTTGGTTTAATTAATTTATTTTTAATATCCACACCTATTTTAAAGTTCAAAGTTTGTTTTTGGTAAGTTGGATTGGTATATATTGAAGTAAATTTCTAAATTATTTAACTTAAACTAAATTACATCTATTGTATTTTGTGTTTGCAAAAGGTTTTAAACCTAACTATATCTTTATATTAATTAATCTTTAATTCCTGCCTCAATCGCAGTTGAATATCGTTTCTACGCCGTTTTAGGTTTTTCTAAGTTGATCGTCCTAGAAAGACGACTGGTAAACAACTACTAATCAATCATACAATGAGTCACGATAACGAAAAGAAAGAAGCCGTGTTGGTCGAACACGAGCATAAGGAAGTTCAAGACGAATTGCCCCCCGAGTTGGAGGCTTTGTTGCAAACCGACACCAGTACCGGTTTGACTTCCGCTGAAGTTAAGGAAAGATTGGCCAAATTCGGTCTTAACGAATTGCCCGAGAAGAAATCCAATCCTATCCTCAAGTTCATCGGCTACTTCACCGATCCTATTGCTATTTTGATTATTATCGCCTTGATTCTTTCCATCGTTATTGGTGATCATATCGATGTCGGTATTATTTCAGTTCTTTTGGTTCTCAACGCTGTAATTGGTTATTATATGGAAGCTAAGGCCGAATCCGCTCTTGATGCTCTTAAGTCCTCCCTCTCCCTCAAGTCCAAGACCTGGCGTGATGGTGAATTACAAGAAATCGACACTAACCAATTGGTTCCCGGTGATATTATTGTTTTGCGTCTCGGTGATATCGTTCCTGCTGATGCTCGTTTGTTGGGTATTGGTGCTACTGGTGAAGCCGTCCGTGCTGGTTTGGATATTGATCAATCTGCTCTTACTGGTGAATCTCTTCCCGTCACCAAGAACAAGGGCGATGTTGCTTACTCTTCCTCCATCGTCAAGCAAGGTCAAATGTTGGCTGTTGTTATCAAGACCGGTACTAACACTTTCATTGGTCGTGCTGCTAACTTGATCTCCATTACCAACGAACAAGGTCACTTCCAAAAGATTATCGGTCAAATCGGTAACTTCTTGGTTATTATCACTGTTGTTATGGTTCTTATCTTATTCGGTTATTTGATGGGTGTCCGTGGTGCTAGTCAAGTTATGCCCATTCTTCACCAAATTGTCGTTTTAACTGTTGCTGCTATTCCCGTAGGTCTTCCCACTGTCTTATCCGTCACTATGGCTGTCGGTGCCAACCAATTGGCTGCCAAGCAAGTCATCGTCAAACGTCTTACCGCTGTCGAAGAAATGTCCTCTGTTTCCATCTTGTGTTCCGATAAGACTGGTACTTTGACTCTCAACCAATTGACTTTCGATAAGCCCTACTTGTGTGAAGGTTACACCGAAGAAGATCTCTTGTTGTACTCTTACATTGCCTCTGAACCCGGTGCCAATGATCCTATTGAAAAGGCCGTTCGTAAAGCTGCTCAAGAAGGTGTCTCCATCCTCAAAGATCTCCCCAAGGAATCTGCCCATGCTATTCCCGGTTACAAGGTTACTTCTTTCGTTCCTTTCAATCCCACCTCCAAGCGTACTCAAGCTACCGTTGTCAAGTTGGATACCAACGAAACCTTTGAAGTTTCTAAGGGTGCTCCTCCCACTATGATCAAATTGGTTGGTGGTCACGATGAAGCTGTTCATGCTGTTAATGACTTGGCTGGTCGCGGTCTCCGTGCCCTTGGTGTTGCTCGTACTTTCCCCGGTAAGCCCGATGAATGGCACTTGGTTGGTATGATTTCTCTCTTAGATCCTCCTCGTCCTGATTCCGCTGATACTGTCCGTCGTTGCCATGAATATGGTGTTGATGTCAAGATGATCACTGGTGATCAATTGATTATTGCTAAGGAAGTCGCTCATCGTCTTGGTATGCAACGTGCTATTTTGGATGCTAACAAGTTGGTCGAAAAAGGTGTTGCTGAAGAAGATATCACTCGTCGCTGTGAACGTGCCGATGGTTTCGCTCAAGTTATTCCCGAACACAAGTACCGTGTCGTTGAACTTCTTCAAAACAAAGGTCACTTGGTTGGTATGACTGGTGATGGTGTTAACGATGCTCCTGCTTTGAAGAAGGCTAATGTTGGTATTGCTGTCCATGATTGTACTGATGCTGCTCGTTCCGCTGCCGATATTGTTTTGTTAGCTCCCGGTTTGTCCACTATTATTGATGGTATTACTACCTCCCGTGCTATTTTCCAACGTATGAGATCCTACTCTCTCTATAGAATTACCTCCACCGTCCACATTTTGATCTTTTTCTTCTTGGTCATTTTAATTCACCAATGGTCTATGCAAGCTATTTTACTTATCTTCATTGCTGTACTTAACGATTTGGCCACCATTGTCATTGCTTTTGATAATGCTCAAATTTCTCAAAGACCCGATAAATGGAGAATTGGCCAATTGATCTTCATGTCCATCTTACTTGGTATTCTTTTGACTGCCCTCTCCTTCGGCCACTTATACGTCACCAATCACATGCACCCCGGCGATTTGCATGCTCCTGATGGTACCCACATCCCTCACACTTTCCTCCAAACCGTTATGTACCTCCACATCTCTTCTGCTCCTCACTTTATGATTTTCTCTACCCGTCTTTCTGGCTTCTTCTGGGAGAACTTGCCCTCATGGTTCTTCTTCGTCGCCGTCATGGGTACTCAAGTCTTCGCTATGATTATCTCCATTGTTGGTATTCCCAACTTCATTGAAGGTATTGGAGCCGCTTGGGGTTTCATTATTATTTTCATCTCCTTATTCTATTGTGTATTTTTGGATTTCGTCAAGGTCTACATGTTCCGTATTTGGAATTTCGAATTGACCGCTACTTTGTTCCCTACTCCCGCTCGTAAGAGAAAGTTGGCTCAACGTAAGGCCGAAGCCGAAGTTAGAGCTAGATTAGATACCAATATCCACAAGTTCAAGACTGGTCTCACCGTTGTCGAAGCTATTAACGCTTTCAGCAAATAATTATTCTTTTTAATTTTAATAAAATATATTTTTCTAATTTTAATTTTACATCAATGATTGATAATTCATTTATATTATTCTCAGTTTTAATCAAAACTACACGTATTTTTGATTAAACTCATTTCCTCAATGATTTTAATGATTATTTATTCCCACATTCACTAATTATCATTTTTATTCTGAAATAATTCTTTTTTTAACATATATCATAAAAATTTTATTTTTTTTCATTCATTGCTTTATTCTTCAAACCTAATCTTAGATATTTTGATTCACTTAAATTAATTTTACAATAACCAAAAACTTGCAAATCTGTTGAATATTTAATAATTATGTATTTTTACACACAATTTCAGATTTTTCATATCATTTCATTCATAAATAATATCGATTTAACTAAAATCTTATAAATAATACACGACCCGGTAGTTTATCAAAATACTATTAAATAATTACACTGATTCAATCAATAAATAAACTTTGGTTAAAGTTGAGGTTTTTGCATCTCCATCAATTAGACCATTTTTATTGCAATATATATTAATAAGTATTATGGTCAATAATATATATGGTTATATTTAGTGAATATTGTCAAATTTTATTCTATGTCGCTAATTTATTCTCTTCAGAATATTTAAGTTAAAAATTGGTTAGTAACTGCTCTGTTTCATGAGCCAATCATATTTACTAAATGAAGTAAACTGCTCCCGCATTATTTGGTTCAAAACATATCCCCAAAGACCCTGAAAATAATCTCCAACACTAGTAAGTATAAATTATCTTGGAATGTTCCTTAAGAAAGACATTCCAATTTTAACTAAATTACCGATATGATAATAATTAATTAAGAAATTTCTTTTATATATCAGATAATACATGATCTAGATCCTAATTAAGTAAAGATCAAGAATATTGGGGTTATAAGCTCAAAAATTCGGATAGTAAATAAATTTTATATATTGATAATATTTAATACTCAAGGAATGATAAATTATACATTATTTTTTGGTCAAACTTTTAAAACAGGATAATTTAATTTTTTCATTATTTTGTGTCAATAACTGATATGATATTCAGCAAATCATTATGTATAATATCAATGTTTTATTATATATATTGAATATCTGGTAATTAAATAATCATAATTTTTCAATATTAATTTCCAAACTTGAATAATATATTTATCAATATATAATAACTTTTTCATTTTTTATGTTTTTGGAATTAAATTTTAATTGTGAGTAATTTATATATTATATCAACTTATTGTTTGTATATCAAGACTATTCATTATACTTTTCAATAATATTAATATTTCAAATATTTTCAAAATGAAAATAAATATTTGAAATATTAAAATTTTTTTTATTAATGACTTATTATATTTTATAGCTAAGAAAGTTTTAAAAAATTAATATTATTTTGGATAATAAAGATATAAAAAATATAAGTACTAAATTATAATTAATTAAATAAAAATAATATATATTATCAAATGTTTCTCTTTGTTTATATCCTTTAGTTTTATATAAAACTTTTATAAAATTTGATGAGATTATTTAAAAATAATATAAAATAATGATAGTATTACCATTAATTATATAAAAACAAATAAAGTTAAAAATGAATTAAAATATTGGGTTTGGCTGACCTATTTAAGTTATTACACTTTATTAAATTTTGGACAAGGATTCAAAAATATTACCAATTTTATTTTACTTAATTTTGATATTAATAATATTTTAAGTAAAGAAATGTTAATTTGTTCTATTTGGGGTTATTCTAATATATATTCAATATTTAATAAATTATGTAAATAAAAACTATTCGAACTGATATTTTCAAATCAGATTTATTTTTATTTAATATAATATTTAAAGTGTTTTTCTTTGAATTTCGATTATTGAGCTTTATTATATTAAAACCAAATAATAACCCTCAAAAGTATTTTATTATAATATCATTAACACTTAATTATAAATACTTTAAAATGATTGAAAAATTATAAGCAAATTATATTTATTATTGTATTTGTTATTTTTAAATTAGGAGTGAAATTATTTGAAATATATTAAAAATTTCCTTTTTATTATATTTTTAGGATTATTGTTAATTTAAATTCAATTATAATAATATAATACATACATATATATATATATATGTATTTTTAATATTAATTAATAAATAAAATGATCAAAATAAATAACTAATGATTAATTTAATATATAAATAATAATTAAAATAATTATAGCTATATATATAATTTAATATGATCAAATTAAAATCCAAGGCTTTTATATTAAATAATTATAATTAATAATTTTAATTAAAATAATATATTATATTGACTAATCAATATATTTATTTATTATCTTATTATATATAATTTTCATTTAATTATAGATTAAAAAATTATTCTTATATTAATAATAATATTTAATTTATAAATATTAAATTTAAATTTTTATCACTTAAAATTCAATTTATAAGAAATATTTGAAATTTGTAATATTATATAAATCTGGTTAATAATTGAAAAAAATTAATATTCATTTTACATTTGCAAATTTCAATTAATTTTATATTAAAATTTTGAAAAAAAAGAATTATGAAAGTTGTAATTCACTTATTTAAGTTATTTTTAATTTATAAAGAAAGCCTAAACGTTTGACTAAATTTACATAATTATAAAGTTAAATTGTGTACTTCAGTGATATATAAAATAAAAGTTGGAATTATGAAATTCTGTTGAATGACTATTATGGATAAATGGATCTAAAATGTTGGAATTGAAACTAGTATATGATATTTAAACTGAATAGTGATTGGTATTAGAAATTTGGTTTCCTAAAATTATCAAATAAGTCAATATGCGAATCAACCAACCAAACATTTACAAATTCCTTAAAAATTTATTCTAACTAGGCTTTGGGAATACCCTCGTCTAACACTTTGATTATTTGTTGGTATTTAGATTTGTGGAAGACTAATAATTTGCGTCCTTCAACAATGCCAAATTCGTTGAAAGCTCTCTTGCTTTCGGGAACGGCTGATCCACTCTGAAATTTGATGTTGTGGACATAGTCAGCTAAGGGTACGATCAATTCATCTTCAGCATTGAAGTAGAATTCGACTGTATCGGGCTAAACTTGAGTTAGAAAATGTATGTAACATTAGAGGCATTTAAAGTACCTGAGATCTCTGTTTCTTACCACCGTCGCCATGGCGAGGGCCATCTTGAAGATCTGGATTGACTTGAGCTTCCTTATAAGTTTTAGAAATTACGAAAAAGTACTCGAAATTGTATGGTTCTTTATCCTCTAAAGCCCATTGAATTTCCTCCTGGAGCATCGTGTACATGGGGGGTGCAGTTTGTACTGGCATATTGATAATTCTCTCATTTACAAGGTAACCCAAATGCTGTTGGGATTCTGGTGCCAATAAAGTGCGTAACAGTTGGTTCAACTCCTTGTTAGAGTTTGTCCCGTTGAACAGTAACTCTCTCAATTGACTGATTGACTCCCTATCCTTATGAACATTCATATTCAATATGGTAAATATACAATAAGCGTCTTCGTCCACAGCTGTCTTAATAGTAGTACCAATTAAAGGTTGACCTACAATAATATCACTCAAGTCACTTGTGTTAATGGAGCCATTAACGCCGTATAAATTATTTAAAAAGTTTTTAATGGTGTGAAAATCTTCGGGTTTGGGGTCGAAAAATTCGAAGTTAACATCTATTGTCTAACCTTATTAATAAAAATTAAATTAAAGTTTTTTAGATATATTTACTTCGTTAAGGCTATTAGAGTCTTCGTTATCGGAGATATCCATATCAACGGAGTTTTTTCTCTTGCTCATTGTTAGTATTATTATATATTTAAAATTTTATCTATTTAATTGATTTATTTGTTTAATCAATATGGTAGGCGAAATTTAAAATTTATACTGAAAATTTAATAAAAGGAAGTTATGGGATATAAGAATAATACACCATCTCCAATTTAAATTTTACTTTAACTCAAAATTTGAGTATGTAAATAATCCATAAATTAATTGATTCAATATATTTGAAAATTTAAAAATCATTTATTATAAATTCTCAAATATATATTTATGGTTATTATCAAATTTGAGAACTCAGATTACCAAAGTATTAGCTATAATTATTTAAACTGTAATTGATTTATTTTATGTATAATATAATCTCTTAGTGGAAATTAAATAGTTTTGACTTATAATAATTCAGCTTATTATATAATCTATATTTACATATAATTTTCTTAATTACCAAATTAAAATTTGAAATAATTTTATTAAATTATAAATTATAATATATAATTATATTAAATGTGATTTATTTCAGTTAATTATTTTATAACCAATATTCAAAATATAATATTTTAATAAATATCCATTATGAAATATTAATATAGATTTTAAAAAATGGAAAATTTTTTAATTTCTGATTTTTTAAATATATTATATATTTTAAAAGATTATTTATATAGAAAATATATAGAAAAATAAATATTTTTAAACTATATATATATTAACCCACAAAAGTGAGTTATAAAATCAAAAATATATATATTTTAATTAATAACTAAAACAATTGTATATATTAGATTACTTGAAACTATAATATATAATTAAGGTATATTATTTAATAATAAATAAATATATTTAGATATATTTAGTAAACTATTAGCAAAAATATTAACCTTTAATATTTAACCAAGGTAAGTTATAAATTTGTGGGTTTTTGAGATAAGGGGATATATTTAACAATATATAACTATATCTTTTTTCTTTTTTTGTTATTATTTTATATAATATTTTACAGATATACTAAATTTTTTTTATTAGTATCATTATACTTAAATCCCTCTTTAAAAAAATCTACTTGTACATTAATTAACTTTATAAAAAAAGTAAATCAACTTATAATATTGCTAGAATTACTAGTGTTAGTTAGTCTACTATAGTTAAAGTTGTTAAGAATAGCAATAAAGAAACATTTAAACTTAAACTTAAATATATTAAAATTATAGATAAACATGATAAAAAGTATATTTATAGGTTAGTTAATACAGGTAAATATAGTACTACTGTAGAAATATAACAAGAACTATAAAATTATATAAGAATATTAGTTAATATTGATACTATTATATGTGTTTTATGTTAGCATAGATACCACTTACACTTTAAGAAAAAACACCCCTAATTAAAAAAATCCCACTATAAAATTAAGTGGGAGTTTAAATGTCACTACTAATATTAAACCAAAACTAATTAGAGTAAAGTTATTTAGTTTAATGAAACAAAAATATACTTTAGTAAATTTAATAGAAAAGCTAGATGTTTTAGAAAAGATATAAAACTACTTTATAACTATTATGTTAATTTTACCTAAAAGTATAATAGTAGGTTAATTATTATTTAAGGATATATATTATCTTTAGGTGTAAAGTATTTTTGTAAAGTTAATAGGGGAATTAATACTAAAATGTATTAAAGTATTCTAAACAATAAATTAAAAAAAACCATTGAATAATATAGGTTAAACAAATCTAATATTATTTTTTAGTAAGATAATACCCTTTGCTATACTACAGCTTCTATTATTAAATAATTTAAAAATAACAAAATAATAGTTATAAAATAGCTTTTTTAATTTTTTAACCTTAATCTAATTAAACACCTTTAGGATTAGTTAAAAAAAACTATTAAAGTTTTCCCCCCAGTAAAAAATTTAAATCAACTTTAAAAATATGTTTAAGAAGTATAGAATAAAATTAACCTTTTTTAGTGTAAGAAATTAGTTGATTCTATACCACACAAACTTAAAGAAGTTAAAAAAGTTAAAAGTAAATACACTAGGTTTTAATTTTTTTTTATCACCAAAAACCTACAAATTTATAACTCACCTTAGGTAAAATTTAAAGGTTTATATTTTAGTTAATTAATAGCTAAATATCATCATTTAATGATATATATAACTAATAAATATAATAAATTTTAATTATTTAATTAAAGTTTATTTCATTAAATATTAATTAAGTTATTAGTAAAAATATAAGTGTTTTTTATTTTATGACTTATTTTTACAGGCTAGTGTATATTTATTCAATTTTAATTATTTTTTTATTAAAATATTTTAATTTCAAAATTTATATTTAAATTTAATTATATTTAAACTAAATAGTGATTATCAAAAGGCTTTTATTTTTATATCTTTAAAACTTAACTATAAACCCTTTATAATCATTTAAAACTTACAAATAAATTATAAAGATAATGTTTTATCTAAAACTATTATATATTATTAGATTTGTGATTTTAAAATTAAAAGAGATATTATTTAAAATTTATTAATATCTAAAAGATTAATTTTTACTATTACTTTTTTATTTATTAATAAAATAAAAAACATATATTAAAAAACACCTTTTTATTTTAATTAAAGAATTATTAAAGTAATTTAATATTAAGTATATAAATATATTATATATTTAAATTTAAATCTAAATTAATTAATAAATATATAAAATAAATACCATATATTTTAATAAAAGCTTAAAAAAATTAAAATAGCTATAGTTAAATTAAATTTATTAAGGTATAACTAAAAACAAAAGTTTTTATAATAAATACTTATAATTAATAAATATTAAACTCTTTTATATAATCCTTTATTTAAAAATAAAACAAAATATTAAATTAATCCTTTTTATAAATTCTAATAAGTATTTTAAATATAAGTGAATGTTAATTATTGTAATAAATTATAATAGTATATAGTTTTTTATTTAATATCTTAAAGAAAAATAATTAATAGTAAATTATATATTATTTTTTTAAATAAAATAATTTCTAAATAGTATTCTTAATATAAATTAAAAATACCTATTATTTTACATAATAATTGTAAAATACATAAAGTTAAAGTGGTAAAAGATTTTTTATACAAAATAAAAAACTAGAGAGAGTTACCACATTTAATATATTCACTTAATTATAATCTATATGATTATAATTGTTTTAAACAATTAAAAAATCAACTTACAAGAAAAAGAATTCCTACAAACAAATTAAATTAGTTTGTGAAACATCAAATTTTAGTCTTTAATAAAAAGAATTGTATTTTAGGTATTAAAAGCTTATTAAAAATATAGAAAAGAGTTATTAATAATAAAAGAGGTTATTAATTTTATATTATTTATTAATTTATTTGTTTAATTTTAACTTTAAAATTATACCATTATTTAATTTCTACACTAATAATATTGTAAAACTTATATTTAAATTAAATATATTATCAAGTAAATATAGTAATAGTATTGTTTTAATTAGATAAAATAAAGGATTGTGAATATAAATTTTATTTTCAATAATAATTAATTGTTTGATCTTGATTCTAATTTTATTAGATATCATCATTAAAATTTTGTAGTGAATATTAATGAAAAGATTAATAAGAATTGAAAATTATGATACTATTATAAATGCTTAAATATTTCAAATTTATGTCAACTTTAACAATCAAAATAATTATATCAATATAATTTTTTACTTATTACTCAATATTATAATAAAAAATAGCATTCTCACTACTGGTTACCATTGAGATCCTTGCTCCGCACTTGCATTATATGTCTCAATGGTATTGGTCTGACTTTCCCCGGAATACTCCCTAATATGATTGTAATTACTACCTTCAATACCCTGCGTAATCCATTGTGTATTCACATTACTACCACTATTTGCATTCGAATTCGTATTCGTCTGCTCTCCTGAAGTTTGAGACTGTGACGAATTGTTACCATTACCGTCGGAAGATCCAGTGTTGGAGGATGATTGATTTGAAGATTGTCCAGTAGTTGATGAGCCGGAGTTCTGATTAGTATTAGAATTACCAATGGTTGTGTATGTGGTGACGCTCGATCCATAGTTTTGATTGTATCCCGAGTATTTTACATTTTGTTGCGAGGTTGTCACCGAAGAAATGGATGAGGATTGGTATGTGCTGCCGTAGGTTTTAGGCTTTGCGGGTTGGGATTCGTAGGCTGGTGCAGTGGTGGTAGTTGCTTTGTATGCGACTGTCGTAGTGGTGGTTGGCTCATATGCAGGCGCGGTAGTAGTCTTTGCCTTGTACGCAGGTGTCGTAGTAGTCGTATACTTGATCGTAGTTGTGGTCTTGGGCTTGTAGGCTTGGGTAGTTGTAGTGGCATACTTTTTCACAGTGGTTGTAGTCTTAGGCTTATAAGCAGGAGTGGTAGTTTTTGCCTTATATGCCGTGGTAGTTTTCTTTGCATTATAACTAGGAGCTTTAGTAGTAGGTTTTGAATTATAATTATTGGGCTCTGGCAAACTCCAAATCAAACCTATTAAACTAACAACTACAATCAATCTCATATATTTTGTACAATTAGATTAGCTAATTAGTAAATTAGGTTATCTTAATATTAAAATTGTGTTTATATATAAGTGGTTTACTGTGTGTATTTTCAATCTCCTTAAAAATCTTAAATGTGAGGTCGCTAAATGTGAAACTGAATTCAGGAGGAAGACTTAGCGAATTTTTCAACAAAATACAAATTTTGAGGTTTCAGATGATGTTTTGATATTGAGACTAACTTTGTTTCAAATTGAAATATTAACTTTTTATCAAAGGTTTGATAGTTGAATATATATCAAAGCGTTGACAATATATATTCAAAAACATTACTCCGAGTTCCTTTACTACCTACATATCTTTGAATTTATTAATTAATTAGTAATTTCAGCATTTGTCTTTTTGTTAAAATTTTGAATATTAGTAAAATCACTGATATTATAAAATATGAACTTTAAATATATCCTTTGAAACCAAAACATATTGACCTTCCAATGTTGTAAATAATATATCCTAAATTCCATTATATAATGATATATTAAATTTTGCTATATATCAAGGTAAACAAATTTATTAATTAAACAGTAGAATATAATACACAAATCCAAATTTTTATAATGTATAAAATTCAATCAATATTACTATAAATAAAAATTCTATAATATTTTTATCTTTAATCAAAGTTTTATACCTTATTAATTATTTTTGATTTATTTGTCATCTTTTATCTCAATTTAAATTACTTTCTACCAATTTAATAGAATTATAATTCTGAGTTTAAGGAATTTTAGTCCAATCTTGTTTTCAAACAATATTAACATTAGCTGAAAATCGATAAATGCAATATAAATAATAATAATAATAAATAGATTCAGATGAACTATTTTAACATGCTTTGTTGATTGTTAATCAATTAACACACCATTGAAATCTATCCAAAATTAAAGAGCTTTCAACATATTTTAGAGAATATTATATTTGTCCAGTCTCGTATTTCAATACAAAATAACGCAAATTTGAATCAATTATAGTTAAACAATAAAATTATATTTGGTAACGAATGAATTTCAGACTATAGTTTATTGATAATTTTGAAAAAACTAAAGTTATATTTTCACTTTTTAATATTTTGGAGGTAAAGAGAGAAAGTAAAACATATAGAATATTTTATTAATATTAGAAATAAAAAATCACACACAATATAGATAAATTAAATTTGGACCAAATTTTCGGGTTTCGTCACCATCTTTTCCAATTGTTCCATTTCGCCTGATTCAAGACACATGCCTCGGAAGATACCTCCATCTTTGAACAATAGGTTGTAGGGTGTATCGAATTCGACTACATTACCCTTATCTATATTGAATTAGTAAATTATTAATGTGTGAGGAGGGGAAAAACTTACCCATCACTAAAACTCTATCATAATCAATAATTGTACGAAGTCTGTGAGCGATACAAATCAAAGTATTGGTTTGGAATTCTTCCCTAATGGTTCTCTGAATTTTGGCGTCGGTTTGATAGTCGACAGAAGCAGTTGCTAATTAAAGAATTAGTAGGAATTCTGAGTATGATTGCGTAAAAAGGATTACCTTCGTCCATGATGATCACTTTACTCTGCCTGAGTAAAGCACGCGCTAAACTCAATAATTGTCGCTGACCTTGGGAGAAATTTTGGCCGTTTTCCGTTACGGGTTGGTCCAAACTCTTGATAGCCACTTTCTTGAGTGCACTAGGATCGATTACGGTGGGAGATTCCAATCCCGTGGGTGTAGGAGCTACTGAGGTCTGACCTGGGGTGTAGTCCTGATCGACGATATGAACTCTCTTCAAGGCGTTCCAGAGTTCGTCATCTGTATGCTGATTGAAGGGATCCAAGTTGGTTCGGATTGTACCACTGAAAAGGATTGCTTCCTGTGGAATGATAGTCAATCTGGAGCGCAAATCCTTCACACCAATCTTGGAAATTTCCAAATCGTCAATGGTTATACTGCCTTCGGTAGCTTCAAGGAAACGGAAGAATGCGAGCGCTAAGGTACTCTTACCGGCACCTGTACGGCCGACTACACCTACTTTTTGACCAGCTAAAATCTCTAAGCTGATGCCTTTGATGACTGGGTCTAAATCCTTGGCGTATTGTAAGACCAAATTGTTGATCTTGACATGGCCCTTCTGGGGCCAATTCTCAGCAGGTCGACTGAATTCAACCACTTCTGGGGCTTCCTCCTCAATCGACAAGTAGTCGGTGACTCTTTCGATAGAATTCAAATTCATTTCTGCAATACTGTAGAATCTAGCTAACCAGAGTATATGACTAGAAAAATTGAGGGCACAAGTGAGGGCGAAACCAGCTGTGGAGGCATCGATCTTATTCTTAATGATTAATAACAACAAGCCGCAGGAAAAAGCTACGAGACCGCCTACAGTATCGGTACGAATACTCAACCAACGGTTGGCGACCCACATATAGAAGAAATTTTTCATATTGGCATCAATCAATTCGTTATTACTCTTCAAAAATCTTCCCTCTTGCTCGAAAGCACGAATCATGACAACACCGTTAATAGTTTCGGAGCATTGAGCATAAATTGGCGATCTGGTAACAGACTCAATGCGTTTGAGTTCTCTGGACAAGCTTACATAGTATTGAATGACACCATAGTAGATGGCGCAGATAATGATAATAGGGATTACGAAAATAGGCATTAGGGATGCAATGAATGTCATAATAAAGATAGAAGCCAAAGTTTCAGCAACCAAAACACCCGTAGAAGGCATCAGTTCACTGTCGATAGTTTGAATATCCTTACTGAATCTGTTGACAATTCTGCCAATTGGAGTAGTATCAAAGAAACGAATTGGAGCTCTCAAAATCTTGTGGAGCATAGATTCGTGCAAGAATCTCGAAGCTTTGAGAGAACCGTAGAACTGGTAGGCTACTCTGAGACCAACTGACAAAACGCAACTAAGACCGATAATTACGTATATTAAAATATAGTAATTCAATTTGTCGTCCTTGTCGGATTTCGCAAAGATTGAGAAGACGGGCTGAGTCCATGAGTAACCAGGAGGTAGCAATGTAAAGGATCCAAATAATCCCATACTAGTTACAGAATGATCCTTGACAGATTGGAAACTGAAGAAATTGGATGTAGTTCTTGAGTTAATGGCGAAAATACCAAACGATTTTGATTTGTCGTAGGATTCGGCCCATAATTTGATCCACCAGTCAAGTGCGAGTGGTAAACCTTGGTACATGATGAACAGGAGTGCAAAAATCACCCAATAGGGGATACCACCCACAGCTTTGAAGTAGGTAAAATAAATTGATAATTTTACTTTACCAGTGGCTCTTTCTTCCTCTTCGACTAACTTCTTGGTGGGATCGGCTTCAGCTCCGAGGTTAGCGGGAGCGTTGGCGGTAGCAGCTGCATGTTCCTCGTCCTGACCGTTAGAAGCTTCATTGGATGCCAATTCATCCCTAATTTCGTCCAATTCTCTCAAATCTTCGGGCTTACCAACTCCTAGGATGGTACCTCGATCGCCCATGACGACAGCGTAGGCGGCGTGGGAGAATGTCAAACTAATATTATGAGTAACCAAAATTCTGGTACGCCCCCTCATAATGTCACCCATAATGCATTGGTGAAACAGGTACTTAGCGGTGTGAGCATCGACAGCTGATAAACAGTCATCGAGGATGATATGAGAGGCTCTTGAGTACACAGCACGGGCCAAACTGACACGTTGTTTTTGACCACCTGACAAAGTGATACCCTTTTCGCCAACTTCTGTCAAGTCACCGTCGGTTAAAGTTTGGAAATCAGGAAGGAGGGCGCAAATACGGATGACTTCGCTATAGCGCTGTTGATTGAAAGGTTCACCGAACAAAATATTGTCACGGATGGTAGCTTGTTGCAACCAGGCGGACTGAGAAACGTAAGCAACACCTCCATTCAAACTGAAATCGTGGTCGTGGGCATTGTTGGTGACAGGATGCTTCTTGGGCAGGAACACTTTACCATTAGTAAGTTTCATTTCACCAAGGAGACCCAATAACATACTAGTTTTACCACATCCAGTAGGTCCGACAATGATACTGAGTTCCTTTTCAGGGAAGCTGAGATTGAGGTTGGGGAGGGTGAACGCGGGACTGGCATCAACCACAACGCTGGGCACGTTGGAGTTTTCCTCGGTATTGGAGGCTTCGGGATTGACAGCTTCGGTACCTTCCCACTCAAGAGTAGCATTCTCAAAACCGATAACGGGATGGTTAGCGGTGGTAGGTACGGACAAATTTTCATACTTAGAGGTGTTGGACTCCTTCAAGAAGTTGTTGATACGTCCCAATGAGACCTTGGCTTGGAGCAACATGTTAATAATATCGGGGAGCTGATCAATGGGCTCTCTCAACATCTTGAATACCAATAAGGATGTGAAAGCAATGGGAGAGGTCAAATCATTACCGGCGACTCTGGTGTACACGACGAAACAAACGCAGGTAAGTGCCATGGGGAAACAGAACCAAATTGTGGCAGCAATCAGCCAAACGAGAGTTCTTCGGGTCAAGACTTTCAACTCGGCCTCACGCGATTTGTTAATCTTAGCTTTGAACTGATCTTCCCAAGCGAAGAACTTGATAATACGAATACCTTGAAGTAACTCATTAATATTATCCATACGTTTGTCACTAGCAGCCATCAATTGCTGCTGGACACGATCCCACCAGCGGGAAATTCTCATGTTGATGGGCATCATGATCAAGGTCATACCAAACGCGACGAAGGCAGTCCAACCCAATACAGTGTATAAGCATGCCAAACTGATGAAAATTTGAATAGGAAAAATGTATACGTAATTCATATAGGAGCAAGCTTCGGCGATTTCGTGACAGTCAACACTCATAAAATTGGTAATCTTACCCGGATTGGAAGTTTCACTACCCTCTTTGATGCTGGACTGGTCCTTACGTTGTAAAATTTTGCGGTACACTTCGCTGATGACAATGGTTTTAATACTGATACCGATTCTTCTTCCGTAGAAAAGAGCTTGGGAGTCGGCCAAAGATTTGAGGAATGTGGTAGTTAACATCCCGCAAATTAGGTAGAACCCAAATTCGACAGAGGTATAGAAATCTCGGCCTAAACCATCTTTGGTGGGCGTGCCAATATAGTCCAAGTACAAGTACAGCAAAAAGGGATTGGCGAATCCGATCAACGTGACGCCGACGGACCAGAAGGATTGATATATTAGGGGGCGGAGGAAGTAGCGGAACAATTTACCTTCGAAAGATTTAGCACTACTTTCAAAATTGTGGAAATCGTCACCCAAAAACTTGGCAGTTTCGTGATAATCCATACTCCAAACATCTTCGGGATTCACCGGATTCTTGTACCCGTAGTTTAAAAGAGGATTCACCCAGCTGAAAGTTAAACGACTGAACAACGACGACAAAGTTTCGGGACTTGGATAAATCTTTTCCGTAGTAGCATTCAAATTCATTTTCGAAATTTTTCTAGTCATTAATAAACTTTGAGCTGTTAATGACAAATCAACGATGAGAATGGAGCCGTTGAAAATACTTTCAATGATATAATTTAGTGGGTGATGTTCAATGAACAGGTGGGATCTCAATTTCAAGAAATCACTAACTGTTAAAAGTATATAGAAGAGTCGCAATTCGCCGAGTTTGGACTGGTTATTACGGTTAAGGAATGCTAACATCGTAATATAAGCCCATACTCCAACAGTCACCACGGGTTCGACACTTCTACCTGGAGAATCATCCCTACCCGAACTTTCAATCGCTACAGCGCGTCCTATGACAATTAACAATTGAATCAAACTGGCTAACAACAGTCCATAATTGTACTTAGTAGGAGCTTCGTAGTATTTGAGAGCTGGTGTAGGTTTTAAATTGTCTTCACTGCTGATATTAAGAGTTGAGTCACTGCTGAAAGCGTTTTGAGGTACTCTCTGATACTCCGAGCTGGTGCGTAAATATATCGTAATGAGACCTTTAAGACTTGTAAATGCTATGCTGAGGATGATTAACAATAGGGGAAGACATGTTTTGAGAATACTATATAATAGTTAGAATATGGTTTAAGTATGAAGTTAAAAGGCTTACACAGTGATAAAACATTCGGATAAGATAAAATTTAAACCCAAATTCTAACCAAATATAAAAAATAAATAAATAATAGTTAATGAGATAGTTTTATAATACTTACGTCAAAGTTATCACTAGGACAAATAAAGTTGAATTTATCATTCAACATACTTTATGTATTTTTTTTATTTTCTAAAATAATAATCTATATATATGTATATATATATCAATGATTTTAAATCTATAATAACAATCAAAATAAAATAATAATTAAAATTGATGAGTTATTAAAACTCATTTATAATCAAATATTATATTGATTCAATTTTAACATTTTTATACACATGTTTGATATCAATTAATTCTAACATTTAATTTAATTTATGGGATGATCAAAATTTGGTAATTTTTTATGAAATTACTTAATTTATATGTAATAATCCACTTAAAACCAAATTCAGATTATCTTTTAATTACCAGGGAAAGTAATTTTGTAAAGATGATCATATCAGTGAGAAAATAATTAGAGAACATTTTAAATTTTAACCGATTAATTATTGGGATCTTGGAATTCTCAATGTAAATGTCCAGAGGGAGGTAGATTAAAATTAAAATAAATAAAGGATACAAAGAATTTTTTTTCAATTGTCATTCTATTTTAACAACTAAAATTGGATATAAATTGAAAAATTTGATTATTTTTTTGTATCCAATAGTTGATTATTAATATCTTGTGGATAACTTTGGGATTATATATTTATTAGTTTAATAGTTAAATCATTAATAATCCTTTAACAACAAATATTGATAAAAATTATTTATTTGAACTTATGGATGATTACATTTTTGTTAATTTGATTTGAAAAGTACCTAATTTGAGTTAAAATGTGAGATATATTTATAATTAATATAACTTACATTGAGGTGAGTTAACGATTTCTGGAGTTACAGTTGCTGGAATTCCCAAGTTGTTAAGGGCTCCTCGAATTTGGCCGCATGTGAACCACGCATACTATCTAAAGTTAATCATTATTTTATATCAGGTTATTGGAGTTACCTTATTCCCCATTTTCAGACTGGATTCTGTATCGAATGTGGACAGTTTCAACAAATGTTGGAATTGGTTATCATAGAGTACGTAAACACCCTATTTGGAATGAATAAATTAATTATTATAAAATTGTTGAAATTACCCTATGATTGGTTTTCAAATGGTCCACCTGCTTCTTAAATAGCTGAAACCAAAACTCCTTACAAATAAATTTGATGATTTCTAAGCTGTCTATAAATCGAGGTTTGTCCTTGGTATATCTAATCCAATTAACATATATTCGATCACGATTTGTGAATCGATTACCTTTCAACCAATTTAAACCCAATTTCAAAACCCATCAACTCCAATTTCCTACTCACTATATCATCTTTATCGGTACTTGACAAGTGTAAAATAGTCTCCTGTAAAATAAACTCCATAGTACTAGCATTCACCAATTTCAAATACTGATTGTCGTGTAATTGTTGAGAATTAGACACCAAATCCTGCTCGTGACTTATTCTCTTAACGATATTAATGTGTTGAGGTGTGATGGTAACGTTATCAAGTGTCATTTTCCTATTTTTGTGTTACATTGAATATCTTAAAGAGACTGGAATTTGTTAAATTTTTATTTGGAATTTGTGATAAAGGGGATTATGGGACGATTTGAGACAGTTTGGATAAATCTATTTCCAAATCTTATCACGTGAGTAGGTCGATTCACAAGCAATGTTAAAGCTTTTGTTTGAATTTCTTTATTAATTTAAATTTTCTTTGATAAACATAAACCAAATCCTAAAATTTGGAATACTAAACATTATGAAAGTGACTTAATTAAATTGAATATCCGATTAATTCATAAATTATATTGAATTTATTTATCTGTTTAAAATAATTAGCGAGCATAATACTTTTTGATAATAACGCATTATATTAGTAATACATTTTTTAATTTAACCTGTTTATAAATTCAAAAATTTTGAAGACAGTGATGATGAATGAAGCGCTTAAATGAAATTAATTGGGATTTGTTACATTGTTTATACTATTATACTATCTAAAATATTCAATTAGTTCATAATTTTTTAATGATCTAAATACAACTAGTAGTAGCTTTACTGATCAGTGTTTTTAAATTATTGCTAAATATTGAATTCCAGCATTATTATCATTTAATTTGAATTATCAGTCGTATCATCATCACAAAAATTCTTTATAAAGTTTGATATAGATATCGATTCATATAATAAGTTGTTTGTAAGGAAAATAGGGTCATTATAAGTAATCAGAATTTGATTAATTTCAATTTAAATTTTTAATAACTTGTATTGAAAATTTTATACATTCAATGCTGACAAATTCAACAATTATTTCATCAGCATATATTATGTTGTTCTCTTAGCCAATTCCAATAATCACTTCAAAAACTATATAAATAATGATCATTTCACTTTATTATTAGATTTTTAATCATTATTAGAATACTACAATAAACTTTTCACAATATTACAAATTATTCTTCAATGATTAATTAAACCTTAAATACCAGACTCATAGTCAGAATATTGAATTAACTTCGTTTATCAAAATATTTTTGTAAAACTTAACAAATAGGAGTAAAAAAATATCAAACTTCTCATACTTATTTCAAAATTCATAGAACTAAATTCAACTCGGAAAATATTAAATAATATTCTTTCAATCATTATGGAATATAAAATATTACTATTGTGAAAAAATGTGAAAACCACATGGCTTGGAATATATATAAATATGATCTCTCATCTATAAACTTCATCAATTCAATTTTTTATTAGTTTTGGTAATATTTGCTAGGATTTGTATATATTATTATACAATTTGTTTATTGTCCAAATCACTTAGTTTTTTAATTATAAATTAAATTATTGGACTTTTTTAGGTCAATATTTTTTGATTTGGTATTCTAAAAGTTTTAAAAGAATGGCCAAAGTATTAATAGCTTTAATATTTATTATCAATATGCAATATAATTTTTTGATAGGAAAAATTACTTTCTTTATCGATCTTAACTAAATATTAAAGTTCAATTTAGGTTTGAGATTATATAAGTTTTTGTTTTATTTTCAATATATTAAATAATAAAATATTTGTTTTAATTAAATGATTATATATATATATATATATATATTTATATATTATGTTACCAATAATTTATTCATTATAAAGTTAATATAATATTAAAAATCTTCAATAAAAATCTATATTAATAATTTTAATTCTATAATATATATAAAAATTAAATTTCGAAATTTCTATTTTACTTTACATAAAAAATCGAAATACTAATTGAAAAGTAATATATATACTTTAATTAATAGCTCTGAATTAAATTTATATTATTATTATTATTGTTATTATGACAATTTTTGCAATTTATTATATTAAGGAATTTTTCATAAATAATAAACTAAAAAGATATCTGAATAGCTGATTTACTTTAATTCAATATTTTACTATTATTGAAGCTATAAGAATTTACTGGATATATTGGTTTAATATATCAATTAACTAATTTTAAATTATAGTTTTTATTCAAAAAACTAAAATAAAAATGATAACATAATATCAATGCATATTTTCCTTTTATTTTAATAAATAAATTCCATAATAATGATAATTATTCAATTTTTATATATTAATTTTATTAGTTTATTTCTAAAATTATATTGTTAATCATAAAATCAATAGGCAGGATTATATTAATATTTTTTATTATGTTAAATTTTGAATTTGCCAAAATAATCATTATCCTAAGAAATATTATCTAATATATATAATAAATATAATTATAAGGATTAAATATTAATAAATAGATTTTTAATCATTTCAAATTAATACTTAATTATTATTATTTATAATCGAAATTTTTCTTTATATTTTTATATTATAAAATAATATTATTTAT
>JNEM01008737.1:0-12807 GCA_000697335.1 Conidiobolus incongruus B7586
TAATTTATCTTGTAATTGGTTTAAATTAGGATAGAAATCCCGTTCTATAATGTAACTTAGACATAATGTGTACACTTCTTCGATTAGGACTACTTTGTTGAGATTGTTAAAACTCATTTAGGATTGATTATTTTAATTATGCTGCTTTAATTTGAAATTAAGTGTTTAATCCGTTAAATATAAATTGAATTCAAACATAATTATTATGGGAAGTAACAAATGAATTCACAATAAGGATATTTTAATATTAGATTCAGAAATTAGTAAATGATATAACTGTATAATATCTCAGTTTCAATAAAGCATTGATAAAAATATAAGTTATTGAGAATATTCATATTGTTTTAGTAAACATGTGGTTTATAAAATTCCCATATTATTTAAAATTTTGATGATTCGAAATCTCAAATATTAACTAAAATTAGTGTATAAAACCCAACATACTTCAATATTCTTAATGTTTGAAGAATATATAAATATATATATTAATAAGATATTAAGTAGTAAAATTATTTGGAAAATAGACTATATATAATGGATATAAAGAAATTGATAAAGTATTATAAAAGAATAAACAAATATGAAAAATTTGACAGAATAGAATGTAATTAAAAGTGAAAATGCCGTTGCGCGGAATCGAACCGCGGTCTGAGCGGCCACAACGCTTCGTACTACCACTATACTACAACGGCTTATTAAAGACCTTCCCACGAAGAATATTGATGTTTTATTTTGATATTTATTTTCTCAACATTCCTTTCTCAACTTTTTTAAATATTTTTTTATCAATTCCATTTTAATTTCTCTTGCTTTTATTTTTTTATATTTATTTTTATTCAATGATATTCTCTCTTATTCTTTTTTGATCATTTCCTTAAATTTTTTCTAATATATTCTTGCATTGAAAGATAGAAAATAGATATCTTTCTATTCTGAAAAGATGGGTTAGCAACCAATTAACATTAACAAAACTGGTTATTGTGCACTACAACAGAACTAATAATGATGATCATTTACAGTGAGTTGTGCAATAATTGAGATGACCCCTAAACCAGCAACTTCTGAGGTGGCAATATAATTCTATTAGATATTTTAGTTGTATATATCTCTCATGAAATTAATATATACTAGAATTTGGAGCCCTCCAGCAAATTAGTTGTAATCTTTAATTTTTAGTAACTTCTATAGTAGATTGGCTCAGAGGTATTAAATAATCACTCTAAATTCGAGATTTGAGTCTCCTGCACATTCAACTATAATCTAACTGCATTATTATCACTTATAATCATAATTGCTCCAAAAAATCATTTATTTTCCAATACATTGAATATTTGTTATATATTCTTTAAGAATTATCTAAGTTGTTAATTTTTAATATAAACCATGTCATCTTATTTCGTAACCGTTTATCTCAAATACAATTGTCACAAAATATTAAAAATAAAACGGAAATAAGCAAGTAAAACAGAAAAATATCAATTATTGGTAAATGAAAAGGCAATATAACAGATTAAGTTTAATCCTGTTTAATCGATTCAATTTTTAAATTCACACTTTCATCAACTAAAAATATTAGAAGATATGAGGAATTTTAAAGATCCCACAAATCAAGTGATTTATAGCATCTAATTATATTGAGTATTATCGAAATTTAGAGCGGTGTCACTTGATTGATAATCTAGTTTGAACAAAATGCTTACTAACATTGCTAAAACAACTATAAAAAGATTTAATTTCCAACAAATTCGTTTATCTCACAACGCTTCTTTACATGAAATTGTTGCCAATGAATTAAAGACTATCAAAAACGAAGGAACTTACAAGGTTGAAAGAGCTATTATTTCTCGTCAGGGAAGCGATATTCAAGTCGAACATGACGGTGTTGTCACTCAAGAAATCAATTTGTGTGCCAACAACTACTTAGGTTTGTCTAGCCATCCCAAAGTTATCCAAAGAGCCAAAGAATACTTAGAATCCCACGGTGCCGGTCTGTCCTCTGTTCGATTCATCTGTGGTACCCAAAATATCCACAATCAACTTGAAAAACAAATCTCCAAATTCTATGGTACTGAAGATACCATTTTATATGCTTCCTGTTTCGATGCCAACGCTGGTATCTTTGAAGTTTTATTAAAGGATCAAGATGCCATCATTTCTGATGCTTTGAATCATGCCTCCATTATTGATGGTATTAGATTGTGTAAAGCTAAGCGTTACCGTTACCAAAATGCTAATATGGAAGACTTAGAACGTCAACTCAAGTTGGCTGATGAAAATGGCGCCAGACTCAAGATGATCGCCACTGATGGTGTCTTCTCCATGGACGGTCGTATCGCTCCCCTTGACCAAATCTGTGATCTCGCAGAAAAATATAACGCTATTGTCTTCGTTGATGATTGTCACGCCACCGGCTTCTTGGGCAAGACTGGTAGAGGTACACCTGAACTCTTTGGTGTCCAAGACCGTGTTCACTTGGTCAATTCCACCTTAGGTAAAGCTTTAGGTGGTGCTTCTGGGGGTTACACTACTGGCCACAAGGATATCATTGCTTTACTCAGACAAAGAAGTCGTCCCTACCTCTTCTCCAACAGCTTACCTCCTCCAGTTGTTGGTGCCGCCTCTGCTGCTTTAGAATTGGTTGATGCTGAACCTCAACTCAGAGAACAATTGTGGAAGAACACCCGCTACTTCAGAGACTCCTTGAAGGCTGCTGGATTCAATGTCAAAGGCGATGACCACCCCATCGCCCCTATCATGTTGGGAGATGCTCGTTTGGCTGCTGAATTTGCTGCTGATATGGCTAAGAAGGGTATCTACGTCATTGGATTCTCCTATCCCGTTGTCCCCAAGGATCTTGCTAGAATCAGAGTTCAATTATCTGCTGCCATTACCGACGACCAGATTAAGAAGGCTGTGGATGCTTTTATTGAAATTGGTAAATCTCGTAATATTATTGCCTAAGTCTTTACAAACAACATTAATTAAAGAATGATGTCATTCAATGGCTGAAAATTTAACATCTTATTAGGAACCAATTATGTTCACTTATATTACAAATTATTCATTTAGCATACATCCTTTTACCACTCTATATTTATTTGACCTTCTTAATTGAATCCAATAGATAGCATTCTTCAATGTTACCCTTTCTGTTTTAATATTTACGAGTCAATTTATTTCATATCTTGGCATACTCCTTAAATCATATTGAACATTATAATGGATTGATACCATTAATATCCTAGGTTACCCATCATGAATTCTAATCTATATAATTAATGAATAACGCTTGAGTTAATATAACGATTATGAAATTTATAATTTCAAAACGTTAATCTATCAATTATTTTATTCAATACAATAAGCTTTTAATTTTGGTAATCATACAATTTTAATTGATTAAATGATTTAAGTCATAACGATACTTAAGAATATATTCCAATTTATATTTTTCAGACAAATAAATATTACCATAATAGTTATATTCAACTTTGAAATAAAAATTGTAATATATTCCAAATATTATCAATTTTCATAATTAATTCCAAAGTTAAAATATAAAAATATAATCAATTTAATTTTTTGATAGATAAATTTTTTAGTAACTTTGAACATTGTATAACGAATTAATGAAATTTTCAAATTTCAATTTTAAATAAAATCCCTAATACCAACAAAAACTTATATTAATATCCAATATATATAGTTCATCAAAAATATCTTATTATTATAGTATTTTTTAGCAACACATATGAGTATAAAAAATATATATTATATATTGAAATCATTTCAATTAGGTATTAATTTATGAAGTTTAAAATAAATCAACTTTTAATACTTTTGCGAGATATAAAGTTATCATACTTAACATAGTATATGTTTTCAATATTATATAATTTCACATTGTAGCATATTATTAAAAATCAAAACTAATAGAATGGAATATAATTTTGCAAAAGAATTTAAATTAAATTTAAAAATATCAATATAAATAATAATTAATTATTTCAACTGGATATTTGATGTAAAATAAAATATCTAAATTATGCAATTGGAATAATATTCAAATCTATTATATGCTTGATTAATGTAAAATGAATTTGATATGACCCAATGCAATTATCTATCAATTAACGTTAAAACTATCAAAATGAGCCATATGTTATATATACCAGGGATATTATAAGTATTGATTTATTATGTATTCAATTATTATTATCTATTTTTAGTTTAACGATTTTGGATTTTTTTTCACAATTTTCAATACTCATATTAAAACTTTTCACTCCCAATATTTTCAAATTTCAATTCGATTATCATATATCCGAACATTAATGACAGGTTATATGAATAACAGTAATAAAATGGAAAAAAAAATTGAATCGATACATAATTATCCTTGGAAGGGTCTCGGCTCGGTCCAAATCAATAATAAATCCGGCTCCGATCGTCCAGCCTCAATTTCTGTGAAAAAGATATTTTGAAAATATTTGGAACTTTCGTTAGTAATATTCAAATATCCATTTCATGGTAATTTTTATTTCGTATTAAATAATTTTGATAATAATTTAAGAAAATTTGCGAATTTCAAAAGTTTTTTGTGAAGGTGGACTAATTATAGAAGATTGAAAGTTATAAAGATACTGGGATTTGATTGATTTTATTAATAGAATTTGGTAGAATATGTTAATTATGAAATAATATTTGAATATATATTTTTATCCAATTAATTCAATATCTAAATTTTGTTTTATATTATCCTCATACTCTCTATTAAAAACACTTATTTTAAAACTGCATCAAAATACAAGACGTTTAGAAATTTGTTACTTAAATACTAAATCTACATAATATTATTATATTAGTTGTCTCTATCTAATTTAATCATTTTAATAATACTATCAAACTATTAATCAAATTTATGAAATTATTAATTATCAAGTAATTTTGCTGTAATTACCAAAATTTTTGAAACCAATTTTATATACTAATAGAATAATGATTTCATTTCGAACATATTTGTGAAGTGGGTTCATGTCTCTTTCTGACAGCCTAAATGTACAATATACATTTGAATATTTTATCTGTATGATATTAATTTAATTTTTTCTGTATTTGTCATGCATATTAGTTATATTATTTGGTACCATCAATTAACTAATAATACTAGATTTTTATGCTACTACAAATACTTTGATATTATAACATTAATAATATCGTTTTCGACTACTATATATAAATATCACACTAAATTTAATCCAATAGCTACTTGCAGAACTTTGTGACATCGGTTGGATTCCCGATAATATATCCAAACGTTAATTCCAAATTGGGAGCGTTTATTGGTCATCAATTTTCTTATATAATGGATAATTAACGTTATTCAATGATTTAATTTTAATTTTATATCCGAGTATTGCACAAACGCAAGACTTTGACATTTGACAAATTAAGAATTCTAAGAGACATTCTGATACAGCCTTGACTGACACAATTATTTTATGTATTATTTAATAAATATGCAATCAATTAAAATCATGATAATTTTATTACTTTTTATATTGAATAATTAAATTATTAATCCAAATCAATTGGAACATTAAATTAATTTTCAAAGCAATTAATCTTATAAATTCACAGATCTATTCGGTGAAAAATTAATTGGTATTTTAATTGAGTATTTTGAATATTAAAATCATTAGAAATAGACATTGTTTAATAAAGATAATCTATGATACAATATTAGAATAAATCATAATATAAATAATAAATGGTAATTTTACCGCATTTTAATTTTTAAAAATTCTAAAATTGAATATTATTGCCAAAAGTAAAAATATATTTTATTGAAAAATAGCTAATTACAATTATTAAAATTAAAATTTAATATTATATCATTTTATATTGAAAAATCTTTTGACATTAATAGAATTCTATTAAGAAAATTGTCTCTCACATTTCCAAATAATTTTTCTGTTTAACCATAACCTCATAAGAATTGAATTTCCATAAAAAACCTGTCATTATCCATCCAATTATGAGATTAATAATTACAAACAGTAATGAAAAATATTGCCAAATTTAACTTAATGAATAACTTGATTATTTTGTTTGTTGATCGTATTAATTATACCGCTTTTTGAACTTTTTTGATTCATTTGCTATATACTCACGTTCATATTTAAGTATTTATTGTTGATTAATTAGATTTTGTTCCTGTTCAATAGTTGACTAGCCAATATTAACATAATTCAAAATTTGAGATCTTTATTAATTGATCTGGAAAAATTGTAGACAATGGGTATATTCACAATATTCTCAAAATATTGTATTACTATTGATTTGTCGAAACTTTAATCTTTCATTTGATTCGCTTTTATTAAGGTTTTCATTCAACCACTATAAAAGAAAAGTATGCAAAATTTTTGTGTTTTGCATATTACTAAACTTTTCTTTTCATTATTAATCTTTTAAGCATAACATCATTTTTTAATTATACTTAATATGGTATAGAAAAATTAATTTCTGTCTATTTTTAAACATTTATTATGCAATTTTTTGATTTTTAATACAGATGCTGTATCGAACCATTTAAAACTGGGGAACAATTGTCGTATAATATGATCTTGCATTATTCTAATATATTTTTATTCAGCTATAAATATATTGAATGTATTAAAACATAATATATTATCCAAGGTAAAATAATTCTACCACCAAGTTGTGCAATGTTAGGGTAATTTCTTTAAATTAAAAGATCAAGAATCAAAGGTAATTGCTAGTAAAATAGGTGAATCATTGTGAGATCTGGAATATTTGCGAACCTTCTTGATCCATTTATATTCAATTAGCTTCTATCAAATATATTCGAATATGGTAACTGGAGGTTTCACTAAGCAAGGTTGAACAAAAATTTATTGTTTAAATGGGCTTGAATGGTATTATTGGGCATTTAGGCTTATATTAACTAATGATGCTTGCAACATTAAACAAAATATCGTATTATGTCATTGCTAACATGGCTTTCAAAGAGATTTTGAATGAGAATTATCCCAAAGTATTCATTTAAGTACTATGTTACTATTCACATTCTCACAATTGTTGGGAATAGGTAACGCTATCTCCTGAATTTCCCGTTCCCATATATCGGCTGAATCAACCAATCATATTCTCAGAATATCTTCTCCATCTATTCTAGAAATCAACTAATTGAACATTCACGCCATTTAAATAGTAATTATCGAGTTTGACAAACTGATTTTATTACTTTTTAAACTCGTACTTATTTCCCTTATTTTTAAATCACAAACTTCACCAAGTGAAACTATATAAATAATCCATTTGTCCTATTTGTATTCCTAACTTTTAAATCAATTGAAGAGTTATAGCTAATTAAATGGTTTTACGTTTCCCAGTCCATTCAACCGTTCGTCATTCTTTATCTTCCAAAGTTTTTGTTAGAAAACCATCAACCTTCAATGCACTCCATAACTATCAAAATAAGGTAGGTTTCTTTACGCCCCACCGCTTCTCTTCAACCACCTCCCAGCCACCTAGGACCTTCGCTCTGTCTCGTGGTGTTGCTGCTGTCACCCTTGCTGGTTTAGGTTATTCTATCTACACTCTCAGCACTGCTGCCGATCCTGTTCACAATCTCAATTCCAACTCCAATTCACCTCTTGCGTCAACTGATCCTCGAGTTGCTTTTGAACACAAATCACTTCCTGATCTTTTACTCTCTTTATTAGTCTATAAAATGTGTTCTTTCCCAGCTTTAATGGAAGCTTCTCCTACTATTTTGTCCATTTTAGAGACTTTGCATATTTCAGCTCCTGCTTACTGGTTAATTAAAAAGACTATTTTCCATCAATTCTGCGGTGGTGAAACTCGTGAAGAAGTTGTCCCTTTTATGCAAGAACTTAAAAAATCTGGCATTGGATCTATTTTAGATTTCTCTATTGAAGCCGATTTGAATACTTCCACTTCCAATATGACTCCTGAACAGCTTAGTGAATTAGCTAATAAGCATTCCGACTCAGTTTCTGACCAATACTGCCAAGCTGTCGTAACTGCTTCTAACCTTCCTGGCAGTTTCATTGCTATCAAGGTCACTGGTTTGGCCTCTCCATCCTTATTGGAAAAAGCTAATGCTATCCAACATTTCCTTCGTAACTCATTTTTACTCGCTGATACCAAGCAAACTGGTCACTTGACCCGTAAACAATTTGAACAAATTGTTTCCAAATTGCCTGGTGCCACTCCTGAATTGATCAAGAAGGTTACTCTCAAGGCTGACCCCAATAATAAGAATTCCATTGACTGGATTGATTACCAACACTCTTTATCCATGTTATCTGAAGATAACTCTGCTTTGTTCATTGGACCCAATGCTCATGTCGAAGCTCATACCAAATCCGATGATATTCACTGGGATGTCAACTTCTTCTCCAAACAAGAAAGTGAAGATTTGGGCAAATTGGTCAAGCGCTTGAACGACATCTGTGATGCTGCTCAATCTAAGAATGTCAGACTCATGGTAGATGCTGAACAATCTTATTTCCAATCCACTATCGATCTTGTTGCTACTGAATTGAGCATGAAGTACAATACTACTGAAACACCAATCCTCTTTAACACTTACCAAATGTACTTGAAGGAATCTTACGATAAATTGCGTAATGATTTGATCAGAGCCAAACGTTATGGCTTCTCTTTTGGTGCCAAGTTGGTCCGTGGTGCTTACATGGTCAGCGAACGCAAGCGTGCTGCTGAACTTGGATTGCCCGATATCATTCAAGACACCATTGAAGATACTCATCGTGACTATAACCGCGGTGTTGAACTTCTCCTCACTGAGCTTGCTGCTAATAAGGAGCAAAAGACTCTTGTCAAAGGTCAAGCTACCCCCATCACCTTCATGGTTGCCTCTCACAATGTTGAATCCGTTTCCAAGACTTGTGAATTAATGTCCGAACTTGGATTGAATCCTTCTGAAGGTCATGTCTTGTTTGGTCAATTGATGGGAATGCAAGATCACACCACTTATGCTTTGGGACGTCATGGCTATAGCGCATACAAATATATTCCCTATGGTCCCGTTGCTGAAGTCATGCCTTACCTCATACGTAGAGCTCAAGAAAATTCTGCAGTTTTGACTGGTGTTACTCGCGAACAAGACTTGTTGATTGCTGAGATTAAATCAAGACTTTTTGGTGCTTTCGCTCCCTCTGTCACTCCCTCAACCGCCTAATGCTTTTTCCAATTTCCTCTCCTCTATTCTCCAATTGTAATTAACTCCATTTTAACTCACCTAACGCCTATTTTTTCATCCATCTCAAAAGATGGAGCAACTATATTTATTACTAAGGAATGTGAATGACTGAATTCAACAATTTTGAGTTTCAGTTATTGGTGGTACACTCCCCGCTCTCGATCAATTCCCAATAACTTTCGGGCCAAATTAGTCATCTGTTTTTCCGTTCTTGCCCACCAATTACAACTCATCCATTCCATCAAAACTTAAAAATCATTTAAAAATTAACCAATCAAACTCAATTTAATTTGACTAATAACTTAGAAACGTGTCCTTACATACGTCTTCACAATTATTTCAATAAACGCAAATGTTATATTAGATTATCACATTAATATCCCTATCTTACCAATATTTCCAGCTACCACACCTTCCAAACTGAGTTTATCTTTCCATTCTAATTTTAGTTATTCGAATTGGGTTTTACTTCAATTTTACTCATTGGAATTTACACAAGCACCTTAATTAGAAGTTTTGAGAAATCTCAGATTAAAGAAAATTTTGATAGCAATTTTATTATCCATTATTCTGTTAAGTTCAATCTTTATCAGTATACTAATTTTGAACAATAATGAATCATTTCTATGCACTCTAAATTGTTATCTTAGTTCAATCTATCTGTAATGAAAACTTTATCTTATTTAAAACTTCTTATCTTTTCTTTGCAAAATAATGCTGAAAACAACGATAAATCGGTTTTTATTATTATTGGTTCAAAGGGTTTAAAATTTGCAGTGATTTAAAGCTTTTTGAATAATTTTAGCAGAAAATTATATCATTAACAATTTTTATAATTAAATTTTCTAACAAAATAATTTTGATAAGTAGTTTCTAGAAATCCAACTTTATTGAATATTCACTATAGAACTATGACTTAATCGCCAAGATCTAGTTTAGCTCGACTACAATATTAGCAAAATTTGACTTTATACAAATATTTTGAATTTTGACGTCATACTATATAATTGTTAATATGAGACCATTACAATTATTAATTTCACAAATATATAATGAGTAATAATAATAATATTTTTTGATAGTTCGGTTGTCACTATATATCCAAACAATAATTGGCTCGAATAAAATTATATACACTTTCTTAATAAACAGTTTATAAATAAGTTTATTTAATTTGTTATCAATGATAACTAGATAAGACATTTACTTAATATCATTCATTAACCAAGGATTACCATCATTTAATTTCATTAATTAAAATTGAGATAAGATAATAGTATTGAAAGATAAGATAAAATTTTATCAGATATAAACAAATTATCATTTAATAAATTGATAAATTAAGTATATTTTTGAAATTATATAATAATTACTTAACTCAGTGTATATTTCTTTTTTATATGACGATGAAAAAAAAATTTTTTTTATTATATATTTTATGAACTTTTCTTTGATAGTTATAAAGTATAGTAATTATTAAACATGATTAATATTTAAGTTAATATAGTTTATTAAAAGGATATAATTTCAAAAAATATATTATATAAAATATTTAATTCAAATGAAATTATACCATCATTTCAATTCTTTTTACATTGCAAAATACTTTTGTATTATCATATATAAGATGTATTATTGTGAAGCTTGTAAACGATATATCATAGTTCTAAAAAAATAATAATTTATGCATTATTAAGTGTGTGCATAATTTAATACAAAATTGATTTAAAATCTTATTAATTACAAACTTTTATAAGTTCATCTAGATTAATTTAATCCATTAATCCCTATAATTTTAATATTAAAATTTAGTAAAAATTAAAAATCAGGGGAAATAAATTAAATAACGAGTATTATGAATTGAAAAAATTGAAATTATAATAAGGTTGAATTATTAAGTTTAATTAACACTATTACAAGAAAAAAAGCGATTTAGTAAGAATATACGCATCCCAATATTATATGAGAGTTTGCTCCAGTTAATAGATTAAATTTTTAATCTTTAAAGTGGTTGTGTAATAAATCAAATGAAAATTGAATTTAACCATTTTGAAATTAAATCGTAAAATAAATTTACAATTAATACCTTTTAGTATATATATATCATTTCCAAACAAAACAATTATCAATCTTAATATATGTATATCAAAAATACTGACTTAAATAGCATAACTTAACCAATTTTAATATATATGCAATGATAAATATATATTTATTAGATATTAAGATTATTGGACAAAATATAAAACAAATATGAAAATCAGTTTAACATAATAGTAATTATTATAAATTATCATTATTTAGAATCATAATAACTTAAGATATATATTCAAGTTTCATAAATATTAATCATTTGAATGATAACTGAAAATAATATGTTGTATATAATCAATATCATAAATTTAATATTATTTGCAAAGTAGTATTTATTTTTGATTTTAATATATATAATATTATTAGATATTAAAATAATTTAAAATATTTAATATATTATAAGATTGAAAGTTGAAATAATATTACAATATAAAATTGATTCAATATCCTTAGTTTTGACAGTAAAATTCTTATTCTAGCATTTGTTGATTAATTGTTAAAATACAACTCAAAGATAGAAATATTATAACTTGATTTTAATGAATGAAATTCAAAAAACCAGTATTTTTGTAATATATTATAAATAAAATAATAGTAACAACTGATTCAATATAAAAGTCATTATTGTTTTTATGCTTTGATATCACCAAATCTTTAATATCATTTTTATTATCCAAATTTAAAAGAAAAAAATTATAATTTATTTAGGTGTAAATAAATACTAATTGTTATATTATGAAATATATTTATTATAAGAATTTCTTATTAATTATATAATTCAATTCTATTTTGAAAAATTCATTTTTGTCAAAATATAAATCATAATATAAGAAATTTTGAATAAGATATTTATTTGCTATAAAAAGGACCAAATTATCAAACAAGGTTGATTTATTATATTGTCTATAAATTTACAAGCTAAAGTATTAGTATAGAAATTAAAAATTGGCAAATTTTTTATTTTCTTATTTCTCAAATATATTATAAGTTTTAAAAGAATATATATATATATTCAATTATAGTTATTTTTTTATTAAATATTTTTGAATTTATAGTTTATAGTTGAATTTAATTATATTTAAATTAAATTATAAATATAGTAGTAAAAGGTTATTAATATAATATAAAGGAAGATTTGATATAAGGGTAATGTGATATAAAATATGGTGATATAATATGGAATATAATATAGAAGTATAAACAAAGTTTAATTAAGCTTTAAACTGGGATAAGTCATTGATATATTAAGGTTTATATTAGGTAATATTAATGTATTATAATAATGATAAAATATACTCTCAATCTTAGAAAATAATGAAAAAGATAAAAAATTATAAGAATTAAAAGGAAAAATACTTAATTTATTAAATAATTTAATATTATATATATAATTAATTTAGTTATAAAAATATAAATTAAATATATAATTTATAATTAATTGA
>JNEM01008738.1:0-20739 GCA_000697335.1 Conidiobolus incongruus B7586
TATATATATATATATATATATATATTCTGAAATTAATAATATAATTAAAAAAATTAAATAAATTCCCATTTCTACAATTCTATGATAATATTATCTGCTTAAATTTAAATATTATAAGGAAATATTATTATTTATTTGTTTTTATACTTAAATTAATCTAGGCCCAAAAATTAAATTTTAGTTGCTTGTTAATTTTAAATAAATTATTTAGCCCCAATATAATATTAGTCATAAGTTTACTTTGCTTTCCCAGACCATTTTATCAACGCTTTTATTTATTACAGAATTAAACAAAGCATGAAATTTTAAACTTTCATAATGTTTTTCTGATACTTAAATATTATAATTTATAATTTTAAGGTCATATTTCATTTTTTTATATTTTACAAAGTGTAATATATTAATGTTATTATAAAATAATTACTCATTATAAAATAGTCTTTTAAAAGCTACGATGATGAATTATTCTTTTTGACACTGTTTAAAATTATTGATATTAACTTAGTTTTTTAACATTTATTTAAATAGTTCAATATATAACAACACGCCTTACCTTTAAGCACAGGGATTATTTTAAAGATGATTTATTTTGTTTTGATAAAGGTTAAAAGATATAAAAAATCAATAATAATATAGTTTATCCAGATATTGATTAAATATTAAAAAAATTGCCCAAAACTCATAGAAGTTATCAGAATAGTTGTCTTATCTATATATATTACTTTTATTAAATATAACTGCTTTTAACTCTAACATTTTGATTTTGCAAATTTCAATATAATAAAATTTCATTTAATTGAAATTTAGAATTGTTCACATTTGGTTAAGCATGATAATCACCTTTTTAGTGCTGAAGGATTTAAATTTAAACATTATTGCAAAATAATACCTAAGTATTTGTACTGCAAGTAATATCTTATCTAGACCTTGATTCTCTATTGATTGCCGTGCTCAGAACAAATAAATATTCCCGGAACGCTTTTCAATTTTTGTAATTTCAATCTGATTTTAAAAATAATATAAACAATATTTTTGAATGATATAAACTAAATTTTAGTTTGGATTACAGTTTGTTCAATATTTAATAATTGAAATGCTATAAAACTAATAAAGTCCATTCATACCTCGACTAAGTTCAAAGTTATTAAGGGAATAAGTTTCAAAATAATTATATATTATTTTCTTATCACACGTTAAAATAAATTTAAGTTAAAGACTAAATATTAAGATATAGTATCGATTATATTGGCTCAACAAATGTACTTAAACTAAGCTTGGATGGATCATCCTTTTAAATCCATGTATAAAAATTGCTAAAGCGAATTTACATATGTACAAAAAAATATTGATTGAATGAATATTAATTTTATATTTCCTTCCAGACAGACAAACGTATCTTATGAATTGAGTAATTGTGAAAATTATAATAAAAGTGATATATTTTTAATAAATTTACCTATTGGAACAAATCAAAAATCACATTTTTAAAGATCGCAGATATTACGATTTGTGAAACGAATAATTATTTATGTTTAGATTGAATAACGGTTTATATATATATACTTTTATATAATCAACATTCTATTCTAAAAAAGGATAAATGTTATGAATATCCAAGTGAATTGAAATAAATTATATATTGAAAATCTAAAATAATATAAATTAATGATTTGATCAAATTGATATTGTATGTAATATAATATTGGAGAGCAATAAATTTTTAGAGTTATATTAGGTATTTAATCATTAGAACAAAATATTTCATTATATTGAAAATTTATTATAAAAGCTCCTTAATATTGAAAATTAATGACTAAATTCTGTTGAGGAGGTCATTGATACTCATAAGCCAAAATGTTAGAATACGATTGTTTGTGTAGAAATGACTATATTAATAGTATATATTGCATCAAGTGACATAAAGGATGTTTTATTCATTAAACACATATTTGATTAATCAACTTGAAGAAAATGTTATAGATAAAAAATCTGTTAATTTTGAATACTAATGACTTTGATATAATGAAATATTATTCATAATATGGTGTATCGGGGGATAATATGGAAAATAAAGGTTAATTAGTTGTCAATGAGAAAAGAGATTGGCTAATTTGAATTCTAATTGGAATTTATTGACATCATGGAGAATATTCTGGAAATGGATTTGGTTATACACTTGATGGATCGATTCAACTTATGGGAAATAAGATTTGAGACGTCAAATGATGAGTTTGCTATAGTAATCAATCGGTAATAGTCGCCATATTCGGTACAACAGTGGCAAATTTTACCATAAATTCCTAATAATTCCGTCATTGAGCATGGCGGAAATCCCATTTAAAATTTTTTTCAGAGTTGATATATAAAGGTAAATAGAACGGCAGAGGATGCGTAAAGTAATCTTTCGATCCTTTGAAAATATCTGACTTTTGTAAATTAGCTAGATTGTTAAATTACTTATTTATTTCATATTCATAAAAAATGTTGCTTGCTAAGGCTTCCCGCACTTTCACCTCTGGTATCAAATCTAACGTAAGTAGCTCTTTTTAGCAAATTTACTCTTTGTATACTAATCTTGTTTTTTAGTTCCTCCGTTCTTCTTTGAACCAACTTCGTTTTGAAGGGTAAGCTATTATCATTAATATCTTATGAGGATTAATTTTCTCATATTATTGCTTTAGTACTAAAGTTCAAGGTTCCGTCATCGGTATTGATCTTGGTACCACCAACTCCTGTGTCTCTGTTATGGAAGGCAAGACCCCCCGTGTCATTGAAAACTCTGAAGGTGGTCGTACCACTCCTTCAGTTGTTGCTTTCACTAAGGAAGGCGAACTCCTTGTTGGTGTTCCCGCCAAGCGTCAAGCCGTTGTCAACCCCGAAAACACTTTATTTGCTACCAAGCGTTTAATTGGTCGTAAGTTCGAAGATGCCAACGTCCAAAAGGATATCAGTGCTGTCCCTTATAAGATCGTCAAGCACACCAACGGTGACGCTTGGGTTGAAGCTCATGGTAAGAAGTACTCTCCTTCTCAAATTGGTGGTTTCGTCGTCGGTAAGATGAAGGAAACTGCTGAAGCTTACCTCGGTAAGAAGGTCCATAATGCCGTCATTACTGTCCCCGCCTACTTCAACGACTCTCAACGTCAAGCTACCAAAGATGCTGGTGCCATTGCTGGTCTCAATGTTCTCAGAGTCATCAACGAACCCACTGCTGCCGCTTTGGCTTTCGGTGCCGACAAGTCTGGTGACAAGTTAGTTGCTGTCTATGATCTTGGTGGTGGTACCTTCGATATCTCCATTTTAGAAATCCAAAAGGGTGTCTTTGAAGTCAAGTCCACCAATGGTGACACTCACTTGGGTGGTGAAGATTTCGATATTGCTTTAGTTAACCATATCGTCAAGCAATTCAAGGATGAATCTGGTATTGACTTGTCCAACGACCGCATGGCCATTCAACGTATTCGTGAAGCTGCTGAAAAGGCCAAGATTGAATTATCCTCCACTGTTCAAACCGACATCAACCTTCCCTACATTACCGCTGATGCCTCTGGTCCTAAGCACATCAATCTCAAGTTCACCAGAGCCCAATTCGAATCCTTGACCAAGTCCTTGATCGACCGTACCATCGAACCCTGTAAGAAGGCCATCCGTGACGCTGGTGTCTCCACTGGTGAAATTAATGAAGTCATCTTGGTTGGTGGTATGTCCCGTGTCCCCAAGGTCATTGAAACCGTTAAGTCCATCTTCAACCGCGAGCCTACCAAGTCTGTCAACCCCGATGAAGCCGTCGCTGTCGGTGCTGCTATTCAAGGTGGTGTTTTGGCTGGTGAAGTTACTGATATCCTTCTTCTCGATGTCACTCCCCTTTCCTTGGGTATTGAAACCCTCGGTGGTGTCTTCACTCGTTTGATCAACCGTAACACCACTATCCCCACCAAGAAGTCTCAAATCTTCTCTACTGCTGCCGATGGTCAAACCGCTGTCGAAATTAAGGTCTACCAAGGTGAACGTGAATTAGTCCGTGACAACAAACTCTTGGGTAACTTCCAATTGGCTGGTTTCCCTCCCGCTCCTAAGGGTGTTCCTCAAATCGAAGTTACTTTCGATATTGATGCTGACGGTATTGTCAACGTCTCTGCCAAGGACAAGGCCACCAACAAGGATCAATCCATCACCATTGCCGCCTCCTCCGGTTTATCCAAGGATGAAATTGAACAAATGATTCAAAATGCCGAAAAATTCGCCGATGCTGATAAGGCCCGCAAGGAAGCCATCGAAGCTACCAACTCTGCTGAATCCATCATTGCTGATACTGAAAAGCACATGACTGACTTCAAGGATCAATTAGACAACGAACTTGCTACCAAGATCCGCACTCAAATCACCGAACTCCGTGAATACCTCGCCAAGGTTAACTCTGGTGAAATCAAGGCTACCGGTGAAGAAATCAAGGCCAAGTCTGGTGATCTCCAACAAGCCTCCCTCAAATTGTTCGAACTTGCCTACAAGCAGAAGGCTGGCCAAGAATCCACTAACCAAGAATCCTCCTCCGCCAAGGATGCCGAATACCGTGATGTCAACGAAGAAAAGAAGAACTAAGCTAATCATTTAATTTTCCTCTAATTGCTACTATTTACAAATCATTTTCATGGATCAATTTTAACTCTCTCCTCTACTCCTTGTAAACAATCTACTACATATCTATTTTTAATCGTCAAATATTTTTAAATAGAATAAAGTTATATTGAATTATTTTATTTATTCTATTATGTTCTATATTATTTTGCTTGTATCTGTTTACAACTCTGTAGCCTATTCCTCGCTCCTTTAGGATGCCCTTGTTAAATAGTTGATTCAGTAACATAACAAAATATTATAAAGTATCTAATGATTCGCGATTATAATGGCGTAAAATAATATAATATATATTATCATACCTTTCAACTATATAATATTTAATATATAATATATTATTTTCAAGATAACAATATCAATTATAATTTATTTACTATTTGAATATAATATGAAATAAAATTTCAATTTAATAAAATCATTAATAGTTATTTTAGTATTAACACTCCAGAATATTAAAATCAAAATTTTGAAAAACTGATATATAGTTTAAAAAAGACATGTATTTACAATATCGACCTATATATTAAATTGGAGATAATCTGATATAATGAGTATAAGAGAAATATAAATCCCATAATTTGAAAATAGAATAGGTTAATGTAAATTTGTAATTTTAAGAAATTCCTATTTCAAACCTTTTAATAAAAAACTTAATAATATAATTTAATTATGACATCCAATCAACTTCCAACGGAAATAGAATTAACTCAATTAAAAGAGTTAGATTTATATATTAAAGATTTGGTCCAATTCTTAAAGGATTTTCAATGGTTATTCGATATTCATATCATTGATTTTTTTACTTTACAAAGTTGGGATAAGTTGCCACAGAGTTGGAAGGAGTTGGAGAGTGATTTGGATTTAATGGATTTGATCAATATGGCTAGTAGTGATGAAATTAAAGTTCATAGATTATATATTATTATATTATTAACTGTTATTAAACATAATAATTTAGGAAAATTGGCCTATTGAATTAAAAGAATTTATGTCAAGAGCTAAAAATTTAGCTTTACAAAATGTTTATAATAATGATAGTTGTAAAGATAAAGTGATTGTAATATAATTTAAATTTGAAATTAAATTAAATTAAATTATATTAATATTAATTTAATAGGAGAGAGCCAGTACTTTGACTCACAGATTAACAGCGAGAATGAATCCTAAAAAACTTCATGAAGTAAAATATATTAATTTTTTATAATATACATTCAATTCATATTGCTGATTCAGGTTGGAATTATGTCTCAATATTTATCAGAATTTTGTGAAGAGCATCAAATTAATACAGTAGTTGACTTGGGATCAGGACAAGTAATACTATTATAATATAAGACAGTAAGAGTTATGACTAATCTAATTTTATTGATAGGGATACTTGAGTAGAATTACATCACTCCAGCACGGATTAAACGTATTAGCAGTTGACAGCAATCCTCACAATACTAAAGTATCACAAGATATCGAGTCCAAAGCTTACAGATCCATTAGAAGATTAAAAAACCCTGGAAAAATCTTACATACCACATTAAATATTCAACAAGAAAATTTAAATGAATTGCAGGAGATTATCGACAATTTTCAAAAGGATTGTGAAGCTGAAAATCACGATTGGTTATTGTGTGGTCTTCATACCTGTGGGAATTTGGCTGTGAACACTTTGAAAATGTTTTTGAATTCAAAGGCTAAGGGTTGCGTGAGTGTGGGTTGTTGTTATAATTTTTTGGAGCCTTTGCCATATGGTCAAGGTAGATTCATCTCATTCTATTATTAATATGTAAATAATTAATTTATTTAGATTTCCCTATCAGTCAGTTTCTATACGATCAAAGAATTGAACTCCCTAAATTGGCTTTTAGAGCAGCTTGTCAATCTCCTTACAACTGGCTAGCTCAAAGGGACGAAAGTTTAGAATTCTTCAAAAGACACTTCTATCGGGCACTCATTCATAAACTTATGGTCGATAAAAAATTCATTAATGCTGACGATCCTCCACCAGTTATGGGTCGTCTCTTAAAGCCCAGTTTTCAAAATTTCCCCTACTATGCTGCCATTTGCTTAAAACAAACCAAGCTACCAGAAGTTGATGCTGAAGAATTAATTCAATATGAGCAGGATCACAAATATGGGTTATTTAGAATTGCTATGGTTTGGACTTTACAAGGTATTATGGCACCTGTATTCGAGAGTTTAATATTAGCCGATCGTTTGAAATATCTACACGAAGGTGGTGTTAAAGCAACTATTGTGCCATTATTTGATTTATCTAAAAGTCCCAGATGTTTTGGTATTGTTGGTGTTAAAAATTAAAATTATAGAGAATTATGTATATATACTCTAATATTAATAGAATTAATAAATTATTTAGATTAATTTATTTCTATTTTGATTAAATGTAATATTTTATAAATTTTATTTAATATTACTTTGTAATTTAAATAATGGGAATTTTTTGAGATTGAAAAAAAATAAACATTTTAATATATAAAAAGTAAAATTATTAATTTCTTTTGTTTCTAATAACTTTTTGCTATACTTTTAACAAAGATCTAACACTTAAAAAATAATTCTTTTTATTAAAGACTAAAATTTGATGTTTTACAAACCAATTAAATTTACTTGTAGAAATTTTCTTTCCTATAAGTTAGTTTTTTAATTACCTAAAATAATTATAATTACATAAGTTATAATCTAAAAAATATACTAGATGTGGTAGTTTTTTCTAGTTATTTTTAATTAGAAAGTTTTTTATAGTTTTAAATTTATGTATTTTACAATTATTATGTAAAATAATAAGTTTTCTCAAATTATATTAAAAACACTAATTAAAAACAATTTTATTTAAAAGAAATATAAAGTTTATTATTAATTAATTTTCTTTTAAAAACTAAATAAAAATAATAGATATTATTATAATTTACTATAGTAATTAACATTCACTTATTATTAAAGTATTTATTTAAAGAAATTTATAAAAAAAGTTAATTTAATTTAATTTAACACTTTAATTTATGTTTTAACAAAAGATTATATAAAAAAATTTAAAATTTATTAATTATAATAATTTACTGTAAAAGCTTTGGTTTTTAATTATACTTTAGTAAGTTTTATTTAATAATAACTTCTCTAACTTTTTTTTAAGTTTTAGTTAAATTATAAAATACCTATTTTATATATTTATTAATTAATTTTAATTTAAACTTTAATATATAAAATACTTATGTTACTAATATTAAAATATATTTATAATAATTTTATTAAAATAAAAGAGTGTTTTTTAATATATTTTTTTATTTTATCAATAATTATAAAAATAATAGTTAAAATTAATCTTTTAGATTTTAATAAGTTTTAAAATAATTTTTCTTTTAACTTTAAAATAATTTACCTAACAATAAGTTATTAATTTAAATAATACTTTATTATTAAAAGTTACTTGTAAATTTTAAATAATTTTAAAAGGTTTATGATTAAGTTTTATTAATACTAAAATAAAAAACTTTTGATTATTATTATTTAGTTTAAATATAATTAAATTAAATAATTAATTTAAAAATATATAATTTCTTATTAGCTTTATATATATATATTTATTTAAAACTAATAATATGTTTGAAAAATCAGAAATTAAAATATTTCTCATTTCTCTGATTCTATGGTAATATTATAAATTTAATTAAAATAAACTTAATAAATTATATTAATTATATATTTTTTGTTTTTTATTTAAATTAGTAATAAGTATTAAATAATGTTAATTACATTGTTGAAAAGTTTAAGATGAATCTTTATAAAAGTATTATATCTATGTCATTCTTTGATAATATATGGATATTATAATTATCTTATTGGTATATTATTTAACAACAAAGTGATAATATTACAAACTTTGTTAAGTGGAAGGCCAATGTTCAAATCAATATTTTGATATAAAAAATTAAAAACCAAGTTCAAATTTGATTATAGATGGGAACCAATATAATATTAACTAGATATTTTTATTGATCTCTTAAATTGAATCAATATTATATATTAATACTCAATATCACTTTTATCGTCAAGATTATAAAATAAAACATATAGGAAGAAGCTTAATGAATAATCATGTAAATTTATGGTTCAATTTTAATGATAAATTACATCTTAATTGAAAGAATTTGAATTATTAAATATTATATAATAATATCCAAATTTGTATATTGTGTGGGCATTTGACGAAATTTGAAAGTTTCGCTTATTAAGGTTTGTCTGCTACATAGTTATACAAATATATTTAATAATCATGTTATTAATAAATTTTGAATTATACTTATGAACAAATTAAACAAATAAATAATCATATATATCAATTATCTTATTTCTATCAATTAGGTATAACGATAAAATAATAATAATAACTATTCAATGTATATTGCATCCTTCTTTAAAAGAGTTATAATCGATTAATTTTTTAATAAAAACACTTTAGTACATATTAATAAGGGTATTATATATAATTCAGCATTAAATATCTATAGAATATATTATATAATAATAAACGAAATGATTTTCAATATGAGCTTTGTTGAATGTATGTTATAGTTTATATGAATCTCTATATCTAGATTAAATAGCTTTTTATAAACAATTCATCAAGTACCTTAACAAATATTTTCAGAATTGATTCAATTAAAAAATTACATATCCTAATAATTAGCATGGATCCATATAATACAATCATCAAAATATTAGGGAAACAGGATGACTCTGACCAAATCATGCAATTACTATCAAGTTATTTCCCTCCACTTTAAATCCTATATGAGTTTTTTAATAAAAGTAATAGGAAAGCTATAATAAATTATATTTTTATATTCGGTACTGTACGGCAGTTGTAATGGTATGAATATATCTATATTTATTATCGATCATTTATCTCAAATATTCATAGTAAACTCCAATATGGTGGATGCTAATTCTTTCATATTTGTATGATTTGGTCAGTGCTAGCTTTTTTCCCTAATAGAAACTATTAACACAATAATATTAGTATTGATTTTGAATAATTGAGTTTGGAGTGTTAGGAACACATGTAATTAATATTAAGAAAATGCTAATAATTATAATTTTTTTTGAATTTTTGGGTTTCATACTTTACTAATGATTGATTTGATGGGTTAATTAGATTATAATGAATGGTTTGGAGATAGTGGGTATAAAAGGAATTTCAAAATTAGTTTACATTCATCAAATACATTTAATTTCTTTTATTTGTATATTGATTAATTAAACAATAATATTATATAATTAAATAAAAATAAAAATTAATATTCAATAGCTAATTAATAATATATATATATATAATATTTTTGGATTTGAGTAATTAGTTATAATTCATCAATATGGATAGTATACACTCCAAAGACAATGTCCCAATTTGGGCTTCCATATCCAAGTCTAACTCAAGTTTGATGAAAGGTGAGAAACTTCAGTTAATGCACCCTAATACTAGAAGAAAGTGTGCAGCTGCTCAAGTTTGTAAGTATTTGAACTTATTGGAATGATTTCAAATTGGAATGAATAATGTTTATTATAAATAGACTTTTTAGATTATTATTACGATTTGTTAACCTATTTGTACGAAAGGAAGAATCGTTTGAAAACCTTTAGCGAATATGTAGAAGAAGAAAATGTATATTAATTATAAAATTTACAGTGATCATATAATTGATTCAATTTAGTTGAGTCAAGAAGAGAAAGAGAAGGAATGGACACGTCATTGCGGTAGGGAGAGAGCTTATTTGAGAAAGCGCAGAGTTAGAATTAGATTGGAACAATTTCACATTCTGTTTCAAATTGGTCAAGGTGGTTACGGTCAAGTAATATTCATTCAATTTTTATATGAAATAGTATTCAATATTATCCTATAGGTATTCTTAGCTGCCAAGAAAGATACTCAAGAAGTTTGTGCTTTGAAGCAGATGAGTAAGAGAACTTTGCATAAATATGACGAAGTAATATTAAATATTAAAATAGTTCATAATATCATTAACTAATTGTATAGATTAATCATATTTTGAACGAACGTGACGTTCTAACCGCTTCTAAGAGTGAATGGTTAGTCAAATTATTATATGCTTTCCAAGATATCGATCATGTATATTTAGCCATGGTAATCGCTTATTATACATTTAATAAATAAAAAATATTAAATGAATATGTAGGAATTCGTTCCAGGAGGCGATATGAGAACCTTATTGAATAGCAATGGTATGTTGTTGGACTGTCATGCTAAGTTTTATATTGCGGAAATGATTACAGCAGTTGATGCTCTTCATCAGTTGGGCTATATTCATAGAGATTTGAAGCCTGAGGTAATTTACAATTGATATGATATATAAAATTACTAACTTTAATCCTTTTAGAATTTTTTAATTGATGGTACCGGTCACGTCAAATTAGCTGATTTTGGTCTATCCAAAGGAAGCCTAAGCTCTAAACGAGTTGCTTCTTTGAGAAAAAGAGTAAGCCATCATTCTTTCTATTTTATTCAATTTACTAATAATTGAAATTTACAACCATTAGCTCGATTCAATTAAACATAAACAATTGACCCATTTAAAAGCTACCGAAAAGAGATCTTTCCATGATAGCATGAGAAATGGTAACTACACATGGGTAATTCCTATTTAAATTGATTATTTAATTTTACTATATGGCTAATTTAATTCAATAGCATTTCTCAGTGGTTGGCTCTCCCGAGTATATGGCACCCGAAATCTTGGAAGGTGCTGAAAAGGATGGAGGTTCTCCCTACGACCACAAAGTCGATTACTGGTCATTAGGCTGTATCCTTTACGAATTCTTGGCAGGTTTTCCACCTTTCACTTCACCCAATCCTGATGAAGTATGGCTCAATTTGTATCGCTGGCAGGAAGTTTTGGAGAGACCCATTTTCGAAGATCAAACTTTAAATGACAACTTTACCGATTTGGCATGGAATCTCATTCAATGTATGTTAGCGCATGCTGATATTAGATACGCTTCACTCGACAAGTTTAAGGCTCATCCCTACTTCAAGGGAATTCCTTGGGATAATTTGCGTAATTCTGAGCCTCCTTTCGTCCCTCAATTAGAATCTGAAACAGATCCATCCTACTTTGATGACTTTTCTAAAGCTGATACAATTCAACAAATTTATGCTAGCATTGAGCGCAGAGATCAACAACGCCATTTTCCCACCAGTAATGATGAAGTTTCATTGAATGGTAAAGCATCCAACAACGACCCCGTTAATATTCCACCTCGCACAGCTTTCGTTGGATTCACTTATCGTCATAAAGCTCGTCACTTTACTCCTCCAAGCTCAAGTGCTCCTAAAGTTGCTCCTCATCTAAGTAATATTAGTAACTATTTTTTTTAAATATATACTAACTTGAATATATTTAGACACTCTATTATAGATAATCGCTCCCAAAACTTTTTTAATTTATTAATAAAATACTTATTAAAATAATTCTAAGCTAGTTCTATCAACTTTTAAATAACTTTATATTTGATTCAATTTATTACTCATTTATATTTTGTGTTGATAATAAAAATAAATAATTTATTTAAGATTTAATATATTGTTACAAATGGTAAAAATATAATTGATTAAATAGTGCTATAAAAATATGAGTTTTGAGACTGTTTCAAGAATATGTTTTGTTTACGTTGATCAATTTCATAAAAATAAAAGGTAAGAATGTTGAGCAAATGATTTAAAATATACCAATTTATTAACACAAACGACCTGAAATATATAGTCATTTATTTAGCTGAACAAATAAAAGCCATATTGTTAAAAATTATTTAATTTAATATAAACTTAAATTTATATAGAATTTTCAATAATAATTCAGTAATATAGGAGTTTTTAATTATTTGACAAATTATGAAAATTGAGGATTACGTAATCATACTAGTATTAAAAAGATTAAACATTTATTCAATCAGTCGCTCAAATAGAATAGATTGCAATGAGTGAACAGATTGTATTGATCTGGGTATAAGCAGAATAATTTAAATGTAATAATGTCTTTAGTAATATAGATATTAATCGTGAGTATTGGGTTATATCAATGACTATTATTTTCTGTTGTAGCAGTGCTGATATTGCTTTGATAAAATAATACACTTGACAGAGTATGCATAAATAAAGTTGAACTAATTTTAAAAATAGAATGTGCTTACTTGAATATTAAGATGAATAACACAGCTTTCAAACTATTGAATTATATTGATTGTGGAAAACATTTAATATGGGGTTGAATTGGTGGATGCGAATAATTAATCACTTATATAAAGACCTGGATATTAAGTGATAGTAAGCAATGAGTTGTTAAATAAATTAAATATAATAACATATCATACGTTATAAAACTGGGAACATTACAAGCGCTTGATATGTCATTTTTTGAGAAGGAATCACTTGGATTCAGCCTATACATAAACATTAATAATAGATAGATTATTTGAATATTGTACAATATTACCTGCTTCATGGGATGACTAGTGGCCTGAGCTTTAGCTTTTTCTAATGCTTTTTGCTTAAGAATAGCTGCGTAGCTATTTGATGCGGCTGTTGGGCTGATAGTGAGTTTTTCTATTTGTCCATTCAATTGATTTAAATCATCGACTTTGGACTGTGATTCAGCAGTATTAACCTTCTGAGGTGGATGCGATCTATTCGCTTCAGTTTTGGAATTTACTTTAGACTGTTTGTCAGTCATTGAATTTTCCCTTTCAGAAGAAACAGGTAGAGATTGAGACTGTTTCATGTTTTTGACAACTTGGGACATTGAAACTGCAAAGTTAACTGGACGTGTTTTAGTTGGGGTGGTGTTCTCTGAAGTTGAAGAAAGAGGAGGGAAACTTTCTGGTGTAATTGGAGGTTCAGATTTGGAATGTGATGGTGTAGGTTCACTTATTGATTCATGATTACCATTATGAATATTGCTATTTGAATAAGATCTCAGTGGCTCAAATGATTTACCTCCATTGCGACGCTGATTCTTATCATTTCTAGCTTTTCTCTCATAATTACTGTTTTGTGAATTGGAGGTGTTCTGTTGGCTTTTACTGGGATGGCGACTATTTAAATGAGGTGGGGCTGGTGATTCAGATTGGTCATTAAGATGAGATTTACGATGTACTCTTGGCGGCCGTGGGTGATTGCGATTGAAGTTTGAATTTGCATAATTCCTATATGACGAATCACGATACATAGGTGGATAGTAATAGGGCTCAGGATACATTTCAGGTCTAAATGAAAGGTTGGGATGATAATATGGATATGGGTAAGGCGGTATCATTGGAGGGTAGGCCATTGGAAGCATTGGTGGATATAGAGGTTGATTGTTTGATATTTGGGGTGCTGAGTTATTCGATCGAGAATTATATGTGCCGCGTAATATTGACTCAGATTTTATGCGAACTGGGATATATTGATCCCTAATTGTCTTTTCTCTAAGATAACTTAGCATACTTAAAGCCTCTGCCTCAGTTTGAAATACGAGAAACCATGTATTGCCTATATCTGGTCTGATACTTACTAATGGAGGACAGCTTGAATCAAAAAGATCACGAATTTCCTAAAAAAAAATTAAAAAATGTACAATATCTGGTATTCTGATGACGTATGCATACCTGTTCAGTTACATCAGTAGGTATTTCTCGTAAAACTAAAGTATTTCTTGGTAAAACAATATTTGGCTTGACTTTGGTCTCGGTTTGATCTAAAATGACACTTTCAGTTTGTTTAAGTGTACTTATTAAAAAGTCTAAGTCAGTTGTTAAAGCCTTGACTTTTTCTAACTCAAGTACAGCTTGAATAGGAACATACATTTCATTGTTCATTTTAGATACTAGATAAAATAAAGTCAATATGGCTATATAAATTATAAAGGAATTAAAAAATACCTAAAAAATCATCGGTTCTTAAGTTTTCTTTACTAAAGTAGAATTCGATACATGATTTCAATGAGTTCTTTAGTTCTTCGTTATCTAATTCAGTTGATAAGTTATATGACCACTGTTGTTGAAATTTTGTGTAACTTACTAGAATCAATTGTATTTGGTTGAGTATTATTAGATTTGGAAGAATTAGTATTAACATCGTGAATTTGGGTAGTATTATTAGAGATACTCATAATTGACAGTTGTTAATAAATAAATTCTATTGAACTAAAAATGAACTTTGGTAGTGATATTTAAAAAGCAGTCAACTATGTGAATAAAGGAACTGGAAGAAATTCCGTTGAATAAAAGTATTATAAATTAAATAAGACACAATTGACAATAAAGAAAGCGAAGATTAAGTTAATCAATTTGAATTTAATTAGTACTTGAATTAATCAAATGTCAACAATCAATTAAAATGGGTTTGCTAATTAATCAATAAAAATATCAATTTAAATATATTCCTCATCAAATTTGAATTCTAATTTAGCTTTTAATTGGTTAGTATAGAAATTTAAATGTCATTTATAAAATGATTACTCTAATCTGGCACAATGTACAAACTTCTGGAAAATATTGGCATATTATCTTGATTAAATGAATTATTAAATAGGTGAGCTTCTAATTCAAAGATGTAAGTTTCACAATAGGAATAACAGTGAAACCGATTTTCATTAAATGTTATTGATCTTCATTGAATAAAATATTTTAAAAAAAGTTTCTAATTCTTCAATAATAAAATAAGAATTAAATATTTTGATATAATGTTATATGATTAATCTAATATTTCCTGTATAGTTACCAAGCAGCTACTTTAATACCAATGTTTATTAATACTTGTTCCTATTAATATCCCTATTTAGTAATTCTTTATTTTATGTTTTTAAAGCGCTTGACAAGGAATTTGATTTTTTTACTAAAATTGGATATTTAATTAAAATTTTAATGAATTCAAAACCATATTTACAAAATTTAAATTAAATAAATGAATAAAATTTGGAATTTGAAATTCGATTTAATATAAGAATTTTGATTGTGAAAAAATATATTTATACATATTCTCAGAATATTATCAACTGAAATATAATATCTTGAGCTTTTATTATATTAGTGACATTAATGAGAAAGTTTATTTGGATTTTTTCTATAGAATAATAAGTATAAGTATGATGATTTGATAAAATATTTAATAGCCGTTAGTGTGTTAATTATGAAGATAATCTATTTCAAATTTCAAAATATATCACAATTAAAATATTGATAATTATTTGAATAGCTTGGCAATTTATTCTGAATTCTTGGTTTAATCATAACCATAATCATTATCAATAATTGAATGAGATAGTATAATAATAATAATAACGCCCTAAAGAAATATAGATAACTATATCATGAAGGATTCTGTATATTAATAATACTTCAATCTATATCTGAGTTGAGTCATCAAGAATTCGTATATAATCATCTTGACAAAATTCAATTGGATCTAATAATATGAAAATTTTGATAATTCAATTATTATATTTTAATAATATTAAACATTATTCAATATATAATCCAACTAGTGAATGTGTTGTAGACATATTATATTTGCGTAATTTTAGCAAGTACTTTTTAAGGATGAAAAATTGCTAGATAATCAAAGTTCTTAGTTTTTAGTTTTTAGATTGAGAATTTCAATGATTGATTATATTATTTAATCTCTTTTATTCTAGATTTATTGCTAGTTAAAGATATAATATTATACCTAATCGCTATCAATGATAAATTTTGGACACAATGGAAGTAATACTTTATATCTCAGTGTAAAAGGAATTATCAATTTATCAAATAATAAAAAACTATTAATTAAATCAATCTAAGACTTGGCAATTAAAGGCTAATTAACAGAAACAATATAGATTTTAATCAACAATATGCATAATTGAACAAATAATCCTTTAGTTTTTGTTCATTAATCAATAATAAAATTTTCCGATAACTTTGTCCTTTTAACAACGATTAAAATAAGAAATGGTAAAAATTAATAAACCACTTTTTGATGCATATAATCATCAAGTTGTAATTCTGACAATATCAAAATTTACTCAAAAACTTAACATTTTATATACAGTATTGCTAGAAATGACATAAACCAAAGTATATAAAACGATTTTTTGAACCAAGTAATAGCAATTTAATTTTTATGCGCAATATACTAATATAAATAAATGAAATATGTACTTAACAATGAATGCCATTATTAGTAATAATTAATAATAAAACAGATAAAAATGTTTGGGTACTTGATGAAATAGTACCATGATCTAATTTCTTATCATCATAATCATAAAATTTACAGAGGTATTTTAAATTGTTATATCTGGTAATACTTATTAGTTAAAATTTAAGCATTTTTAACTTAGATTTATTATAATAAATGAAAATTACGTCTATCAAAATAACTTTAATTTTTATATAAATACAAAGTAAGCATCATTAAAAACAATGAAAATATATTTAATAAAATAAGGAAATATCAATTAGTAGTTCGACTTCATGCTTTTATTAATTATTACTCCAAGTATCTGTAATGAGTTCTGAAATTGATAGATCATCAAATTGAAATTGTTTCAAAATTTCAATTTACTAATACAACTAAAATCAATTTATTATCAATTATAAAATCAACCCAATTCTCTAAAATTGTTCAAATTTTTCCTCATATTATTAATTATATTAATTATATTAATTGAAACAGCTTTTAAATATTATATATATATATATATTTTATTATTCATCTCCTTTTTAATTGGGATATTGGTTATTCAATATCGTTATTTTGATTATAATAATATGGCATTGAAAGTATATTTAACTTTAATATTAGTCGGATAATTTTAATAATATATATATAGGTTGAAATTGAACAATGGCATTTAGCTGTCAGTGCTTACGATGATAAAGATTACACCACTGCTTTGGAAATATTTCAAGTAATTAACTACCATTCTTTATTATATATAGATGTATTAATGTTAAATTTGTAGACTATACCTAGTAATGCCAAAATATTATTTAATTTAGGTGTATTACACTCAAAACTTGGAAACCACAAAGAATCAGTAATTAATATAGCATTATACTATATATAATTAATATACTGATATATATAAAAATTGATTTAGTTTGAGTGTATTGAAGGATGTTTAGCCTTGGATAAATTTTTAGCAGTCGCGCATTTTCAAAAAGCGGTTGAAAATTTTCATTTAGGAAATTATGATCAAGCTCAACAAGGGTTTAAACAGACGTTTGGTGTAAGCATCACATTGCTACAGTATAATATATTGTTACTTATAGTCATAATGGATATTTAGTATATGAGAGGAAATCAAATGATTGACTATTCTCAGCTCGGATTAAATCATAAGATGTATTTGATCGAAATTCGATTTAATAGAGCTTTGGCTTTGAAAAAGAAAGGAGATACTGCAACCTCCAATATTGAACTCGAACAAGTTAAAAAACTACTAAAGGATTATCCCAATGAGCAAGTAAGCGAAGGTTTAGAAGACTTTGAGGTAATTTTATTGCAATATTTGGATTCATAATTTTAATTATGTGTATTAGAATGCCAAATTAATTGAACTGCCCTTTGGTGCAATATTCCGTCCCATCGAGAGCAAAGTCAAAAATTCTAAAAAAGTTGATTATTTAGGAAAAGCAAAGGTAGTCTCAGCAGCCGGAGACCAGAACACTTCAACCGGATTTCAAGGCGCTGAAAAGAAGAAGGCAATTGAAGAAAGTACCAAATCAGCAGACATTTCAACACCTAATCCTATTGAGGCCAAAAGGGCAAATACGATACCTAATTCAGAGTCAACTTACGATATTGTCAAAGGAGAAAATCGGAATAGTATGTCTGCATTAGACTCTAAGATGTCTAAGTCTTATATAAATGGTGATAGCGATTTCTCAATTGACAAGACAAATAGTGGGAAGAGAGCGGAGACCATTGCAGAATCGAAGCCAGGAAACAGATATGGAGTCATTGTATCAAATCCTACCAATAACTATTCAATCCCTCCACGCCCAATTGGTACAGTACCCTACTTTCCACCACCAGGGGATTCAAATGTTGTAATGCCTCCTATACCATCTCAAGATATGAAACCCAAGAACAAAAGCACCCTAAGCAACTCGTCAAAGTTAAGGAATGAGATAGATAATGGGATGCCAAGACCAGATACATCAATGTCCAAAACTAGACCAGCACCAGTTATTCCTCCTGGTAGAATGAAAGTCAAGTGTCATTTCGACCAAACATTTGTCCTTGCAATGTCATCCAATTCCGCTTATCCAAAGATATTGAACCGAATAAGACAAAAATTCAACAATCCAAACTTAATGCTAAAGTATCGAGATGAGGATAATGACTGGGTTTCAATTGTAGATCAGAGTGATATGGATATTGCTAGAGGCTTCTTTGGGGGAGATTCGGTTAGATCAAACAAGCTGGAGGTTTGGTGCTATGATCCAACAATTACGATTAATAACAAATCCCAAACATAATATCTATACTTTAATTGGCTTACATAAGGATAATAGGTTGATGATCATAATAAAGCTGTAGTTGTAATTATAATACATGAAATCTAGTTGATCTGAGTTTCATATTTAATATGCAAACAATTTAATAATATTCAACCTGAATAAGTTTCATTAGCACGAAAACATAAGATTAATATTAAATTCAATAATCAAGCTATTTTGTCATCAATGCTATCACCTCAAATATATCAATTTAAAATCGTTTATCAATGCTGAAAATGCTATTTGATTATATAGATTAAAACGAAGACTATTTTTTTTATTAAATCGAAAGACTAATATGTTTATACTACTGCAGACATAACAAGTTGAGTAATTTCAGGATCTGAAGTTCGAACTCCCAATTCCATTGTAACTCCATCAGATGAAGCAGCCATTCTAACTCTAGCGGCAATAGGGATTTCATTATTGAATTTACCAGTCATAGTAAGATGGTGAGAAGTTTGACCAGGCTTAACTACCTGACCATCAACAGCTTGGAGACCCAAAATTTCTAAAAGCATATCAACAGTTTCTTCTAAAGTTTCTACGGCACTAAGTGAGAATGTCTCAACTTGCTGGTTGTCTTCACCGAGTTCTTCCCATACCTTCTTGAAGCCACCTTCGTTAGCGGAGGCAAGGAATGCAGGGACGATGTAATCGGCCAATTGGAGTTTAAGAGACTCAACACCATACTCATCATCAAAACCTTCTTCTTCAATTTCTTCGGTGGAAGGATCATATTCTTTAGTGATAAAGTTGAGAGTATTTTGGAATGTAGCGCCTACAAATCCTTGCTTAGAGACAATAACATAGGTTGCCTTGGGTTGGTCAAAGTATAAAGGCTCGGAGGGAACTACAGCGATCATTTGAATGAGATCTGGGTTAGTTTCGCCAGTAGTGAGATCATAAATGGAATCAGGTTCAGGGATCATGTTCATAACTAGATTTTCAAGCACAACTTCGTTAACGGTATTTGTAACAATGAATTCAAAGATAGCATGATTGGCAAAAATGTGCTTATAGGCTTTCACAACGTATTCAACTTCAGATTCGGTAAGTTCAATAGGAGCAACAACTGGAGAGGTTTTAAGAAGAGGACCAAAACTGGAAGTCTCGGGATAAACTTCGAGTAATTTTTGATGATTTGATTGCAAGTTGTTTAACATTTGCATAGAAATAGGAGCCAATGAGGGGCTGGCAGTTTCCGATGTAACTTCCTTATTAGAACGAGTGGGTTTTTGAACAGGATCCAAAATAGGGGGAGCATGACGCAAGTTGGATTGGTAGGAGTCTTCATCTCCCTTAGGAATGACAGGAATGGGAGTGGGGTCAAATGGCTTTTCTTTAGCCTCTGGATTGCTACAATATTGGGCAAGAGATTGTTCCAAAGTAGCCAAGTGGAATACCATTTGTTGTTTGACATACTGTTCACCGGCATCTTGATTTTTAATGACCTTCAAAGCCCAAGCAGCACGGTCACGTACTTCATCATCGGGATCTTCCAAGCATCGAGTGAGTAATACTTGGACGCTCTTTTTAACATTTTCATCG
>JNEM01008739.1:0-24365 GCA_000697335.1 Conidiobolus incongruus B7586
CATATCAAATATATTCAATAAATAACAACCAAGAAGATTATAATTAATTTAATAAATTAAATAATATATCTAAAAAAAATATTTAAAAATTAACTATTTTTATTTATAAAATATATAATTCTAAAGTTAAAAGAAAATATTTTTTTGGGTATTAAAAGCTTATTATAATTATGGCAAAAATTTATTTATAATAAAAGACATTATTTATTTTATATTGTGTATTATATTTTTAAATATTATATATTAAAAATTAATTTGATTTTGAATTTTAAATTTGACCTTTATTTAATCTATATACTAATAATAATATATAAGACCTTTGGAAAAAAATTTAATAATATTATATAATTGAAATTCAGAATAAATTATAATTTGAAAGATAAATTATAAAAACCTAAGTAAAAAGGTTAACCAAATACTAATGTCCTAGAATTCTTTTATTTTTAAACCAAAAAGTTATTTATTTAAAATTATAAAGTTTTGGTTTTAACCCTTGTTTAATAGATTAAATTAAAAATTTATAATTAGTATGCTTTTTGTTTTACCATTATATATACTTAATATTCAAATCTTGGATCAATTATCATTGTGAATAATTTTATATGGAAATTGAAAATTAAAAATAATATTTTAATTATGTTATTTTAATAATAAACTATAGTGATTATATGATAATGCATTTTATTTATTAATGATGTTTTTAATAATATTATTTATTATTTTCATAAAGATTTTATATAGATTCAATTTAATAAAATCATTGTTTTAAACATCAATTTTAAAAATTGATAATTTAATTGTTATATTTAATTATATCAAATATTATTTGATATTAGCATCTAACTTATGAATATATTTTTGGTCTGTTTTGTCTGAGTCATTCAAGCAATACTTTTTCAATAATGAAAAAATTGTTAGATAGTCAAAGTTGGCTTTAATATGGATAAATTCCAAAATGCTAAATTATATCAATTAATCGCTATTATTTTATATTTGCTCCTAACTAAAACTATAATAATTTAACTAATCGTTGTAAAAGATAAATTTTGGACATATTAGGAAATAATGCTTTATTTCACAGTGTAAAAATAAAGTGTAAATTATAAAATTAAAAATTATTGTAAATTATATTCTACCAAAACTAGAAATACAAAATATAAATTTGGAGCAATATTTAACACGATTGAAAGTAATAGATTCCATTATAAAACATGAAATTAATACTATAAACCCCTTTCAATTGCAATTTTTATTAATCAACTTTAAAAAATTTCCGATAATTTAATGGTTTTATGAAAATAAACATGGTTCAGCTAATTATTTTAGTTGTTATAGTATTCAAAATATGAATATTTTGATGGATATATATTTCTAAGTCTCAAAGCTCAGAATATAATAAATTAATATAAAAAGTTATTTAATAATATTGAATAAAATTTATAGTTATTCTAATCTCCTTTAAAAAGCAACAAAGAATATAGTGCATCCAAACAACAACAAATATGATGTATACTGACACTAGTAATAATTAATAATAGAATAGTTAAAAATGTTTGAGTTCTGAATGAAATAGCGCCATAATCTAATTTCTTATGATCATAATTAAAATTTGAAGTGATATTCTGAATTGTTATAATTGGTAATATTTTATTTAACCTAACAAGCATTTTAACTTGGATAAATTATAAATTGGTAAAATAAATCAAAGTTTATGCATCAAAAATAGTGTAGATTTATATATATATAAATGCAAAGATCAGCAAGCATCAATTAAAAATAATAAAATATAAATATTTATGAAGGTTAGGATATGTCAAATAGTAGTTGGATTTCAAACTTTATTAATTTTTACTCCAAGTACTTGGGATGAATTCTGAAATTGACAGATCATCAAATTGAAATTGTTTCAAAATTTCAATTGACTAATACAACTAAAATCAATTTATTATCAAGTATAAAATGAGCCCAGTTCTCTAAAATTGTTAATTTTCCTTCATATTATTAACTATATTAATTATAATAAGTTTTAAATATCATTTACATTCTATTATTCATCTTATTTTTAATTGGGATATTGGCTATTCAATATCATTATCATTTTAACTCCAATAATATGGCATTGAAAGTAAATTTAACTTTAATACTAGTAGGATTATTTTAATCATATTTATATTTAGGTTGAAATTGAACAATGGCATTTAGCTGTCAGTGCTTACGATGATAAAGATTACACCACTGCTTTAGAAATATTTCAAGTAATCAACTACCATACTATATTATAAATGAATGTATTAATGCTAAATTTTTAGACTATGCCAAGCAATGCAAAGATATTATTTAATTTAGGTGTATTACACTCAAAACTTGGAAATCACAAAGAATCAGTAATTAATATAACATTATGCTTTATGTAATTAATATACTGATATATAAATTGATTTAGTTTGAGTGCATTGAAGGATGTTTAGCTTTGGATAAATTTTTAGCAGTCGCGCATTTTCAAAAAGCCGTTGAAAATTTTCATTTGGAAAATTATGATCAAGCTCAACAAGGATTTAAACAGACTTTTGGTGTAAGCATTACATTGTTGTAATATATTTTTTGTTACTAATAGTCATAATGAATATTTAGTATATGAGAGGAAATCAAATGATTGACTATTCTCAGCTCGGATTAAATCATAAGATGTATTTGATCGAAATTCGATTTAATAGAGCTTTGGCTTTGAAAAAGAAAGGAGATACTGCAACCTCCAATATTGAACTCGAACAAGTTAAAAAACTACTAAAGGATTATCCAAATGAGCAAGTAAGCGAAGGTTTAGAAGACTTTGAAGTAATTTTATTGCAATACTTGGATTCATAATATTAAATATGTGATTTAGAATGCCAAATTAATTGAACTGCCCTTTGGTGCAATATTCCGTCCCATCGAGAGCAAAGTCAAAAATTCTAAAAAAGTTGATTATTTAGGAAAAGCAAAGGTAGTCTCAGCAGCTGGAGACCAGAACACTTCAACCGGGTTTCAAGGCGCTGAAAAGAAGAAGGCAATTGAAGAAAGTACCAAATCAGCGGACATTTCAACACCTAATCCTGTTGAAGCCAAAAGGGCAAATACGATACCTAATTCAGCTTCAACTTACGATATTGTTAAAGGAGAAAATCGTAATAGTATGTCTGCATTAGACTCTAAGATGTCTAATTCTTATATAAATGGTGATAGCGATTTCTCAATTGACAAGAAAAATGGTGGGAAGAGAGCGGAGACCATTGCAGAGTCGAAGCCAGGAAACAGATATGGAATCATTGTATCAAAACCTACCAGTAACTATCCAATCCCTCCACGCCCAATTGGTACAGTACCCTATCTCCCACCACTAGGAGATTCAAATGCTGTAATGCCTCCTATACCATCTCAAGATATGAAACCCAAGAACAAAGGCACCCCAAACAACTCATCAAAGTTAAGGAATGAGATAGACAATGGTATGCCAAGACCAGATACATCAATGTCCAAAGCCAGACCGGCACCAGTTATTCCTCCTGGCAGAATGAAAGTCAAGTGTCATTTCGACCAAACATTTGTCCTTGCAATGTCATCCAATTCCGCTTATCCAAAGATATTGAACCGAATAAGACAAAAATTCAACAATCCAAACTTAATGCTAAAGTATCGAGATGAGGATAATGACTGGGTTTCAATTGTAGATCAGAGTGATATGGATATTGCTAGAGGCTTTTTTGGAGGAGATTCGGTTAGATCAAACAAGCTGGAGGTTTGGTGTTATGATCCAACAATCGCGATTAATAACAAATCCTAACCATATCTATACTTTAATAGGCTCACATACAAATAATAGATTTATAACCATAATAAAGTTGTATTTGTAATTATCACACATGAAATTTAGTTGATCTGAGATTCGTATTTAATTTCAAACGATTTAATTATCATTTTCAATTAAACAACTCCAAAAAAGTTCAATAATCAATCTGTTTAGTTGATAATGCTATCACCCAAAATCATCATTTTAAAATTATTTAACAATATCGAATATGCTTTTTAATTATATACTTTAAAACAAAGACTATTCTTTTATTAAATCGAAAGACTAATATGCTTATACTACTGCAGACATAACGAGTTGAGTAATTTCAGGGTCTGAAGTGCGAACTCCCAATTCCATTGTAACTCCATCAGATGAAACAGCCATTCTAACTCTAGCGGCAATAGGGATTTCATTATTGAATTTACCGGTCATAGTAAGATGGTGAGAAGTTTGACCAGGCTTAACGGCCTGACCATCAACAGCTTGGAGACCCAAAATTTCTAAAAGCATATCAACAGTTTCTTCTAATGTTTCTACGGCGCTAAGTGAGAATGTCTCAACTTGCTGGTTGTCTTCACCGAGTTCTTCCCATACCTTCTTAAAGCCGCCTTCGTTAGCGGAGGCAAGGAATGCAGGGACGATGTAATCGGCCAATTGGAGCTTAAGAGATTCAACACCATACTCATCATCAAAACCTTCTTCTTCAATTTCTTCGGTGGAAGGATCATACTCTTTAGTGATAAAGTTGAGAGTATTTTGGAATGTAGCGCCTACTAATCCTTGCTTAGAGACAATAACATAAGTTGCCTTGGGTTGGTCAAAGTATAAAGGCTCGGAGGGAACTACAGCGATCATTTGAATGAGATCTGGGTTAGTTTCGCCAGTAGTGAGATCATAAATAGAATCAGGTTCGGGGATCATGTTCATAACGAGATTTTCAAGTACAACTTCATTAACTGTATTTGTAACAATGAATTCAAAGATAGCATGATTGGCAAAAATGTGCTTATAGGCCTTGACAACGTATTCAACTTCAGATTCGGTAAGTTCAATAGGAGCAACAACTGGAGAGGTTTTAAGAAGAGGACCAAAACTGGAAGCCTCGGGATAAACTTCGAGTAATTTTTGATGATTTGATTGCAAGTTGTTTAACATTTGCATAGAAATAGGAGCCAATGAAGGGCTGGCAGTTTCCGATGTAACTTCCTTATTAGAACGAGTGGGTTTTTGAACAGGATCCAAAATAGGGGGAGCATGACGCAAGTTGGATTGGTAGGAGTCTTCATCGCCCTTAGGAATGACAGGAATGGGAGTGGGGTCAAATGGCTTTTCTTTAGCCTCTGGATTGCTACAATATTGGGCAAGAGATTGTTCCAAAGTAGCCAAGTGGAATACCATTTGTTGTTTGACATACTGTTCACCGGCATCTTGATTTTTAATGACCTTCAAAGCCCAAGCAGCACGGTCACGTACTTCATCATCGGGATCTTCCAAGCATCGAGTGAGTAATACTTGGACGCTCTTTTTAACATTTTCATCGGCGACCATAACACCAAATCTGGAAAGTGCACTAACTGCAGCAGCACGGACCACAGCAGTTTCCAAAACCACACGGTTATAAATAAAACGAATGTACAAAGTAGGAGCAGAAGCTTTAGGTCCTTCAGCACCAAGCAGGTGAAGGACTTTGACGGATAATTTGGAGAATTCACAATCCTCGATGAATTCACAAAGATAAGAGAGAGCGGCTTCTTTACATTCGGGAACATTTTGGACTAACTCAATAATAGCATTAACAACAGATTGCTTAAATTCAAAACCACCTTCGTCTCTGAGAACACCACTTAAGAATGATAATAAGACATTATGCTTATTGGGGAATTTAAGACCCAAACTCTTAATGGCTTCAACGACAATGATTCTGAATTCATCAGACATTTCACTCATCAAAGTTGATACCTGCTTAATTAAAGAATCAACAGTGGATTCAGTTCCAATCTTTAATAAAGCAGTGATGGCAAAGGTGGCAACAGAGCGATTGGAATCGGAGACAAGTTCATCCAAGTTAAGTTTCCAAGTTCCAAGAGCAGCGGCATGATCAACAGCAACGCGATTCAAAGTACGGATAGCAGCAAATCTAAGAGTAGCCTTTGAAGATGACAAAAATTGTTGGAGAGTGCGAATAGCAGGGTAGATCTGCTCTTGAGAAATATTAGGGATATTACAAATGGCCTTGGCAGCTTCATATGAAACCATATCACTGCGATTTCTCAACCAACTACAGAGTTTATCATATAAAGCAGAGTTAAATGTGTTTGATTCTTCCATGCTTTTGGCAGCAAGTCTGATAATCATACAATGAGCAAAAGGATCACGAATAGATTCAGTATAACCACCGCCAGTTCCAGTGAATAATTGAACTAACTTGGCAGTAGCCATGCGATCGTTCTGTCTCAGACTAGCCATCATGCCTAAAGCATGGTATTGGATAATGGTAGATTGAATGATTGGATTGGCTTGGGAAGAGCGCATGAATGAAGGAACCATAGAAAATCCACCAGTTTTAGAAATCATAGCTTCGTTTACTTCATTACCCCAACGTCTAATAATATCTTTACAGGTAGGGTATAAATGATAACTTGAAATAATAGCAGCTGAACCAATAGAAGAATCAGATTTATCAACGATAGCTTGTTTTAAAAATCTTTCAATTCCTTGAAGCATAGAAGACTAAATAAAAAGAAATAAATAATGAAAAATAATTATAAATTGTATAAAATTACATCTGTGATAGTACATAAAGCTCTGATGGCATTGGGTCTGTATAAGGGCTCAGCATTAGGTTGCATATCCTTAGTTAAACTACTGGTGATGATAATAACATCTTGAGCAATTTGAGAGAGTTCCTTAATAACGAGATAAACAATCTGTCTTAAAGAAGTCTAAATTTTTTGAAATTAATAAAAATATTATGTGTAATTAGAAAAGAGAGTAAATAATTAAAGGTTTAAATAACAAGTCCTAATAGAAAAAAAAACTCACATCTTTGCTAAGGAATAATTTGGTGATAGCGAAAAAGAGTTCAGTAGCTTCATTGGTTGTAAATACTTCACCAGTATTGAGAAGGTACAAAATCTTAGAAAGGATAAAACGACATTGTTTGGGTCTGATGGGACTTTCGTTAAACACTTTAGCTTCTTGAAGTACAGTAGTTTTATCAAGAGTTTGGAATAACTCTAACTCATCTATTGGAATAAATTTAATCATAAGTTGATAAGATGTAATAAATCTAGTTTATTTATTTCTTACCAATATCTTCATCTTTTTTGAAATTAAAACTCATCTTTTAAAAATTCGAGTAATGATTGTTAGAATGTACTGATTAATAGATGATGAATAATATAGTTGAAAATATTATCAATTAATTTATATTATATAAGTAATAGTAATAGATTGTGTAAGTGTTTTTAGGTGCTTTGTTGTTTCTGATTAGTGAATAATCAATGAACAAATGAAATTAATGATGAAATCAAGTGAATTAAAATATTAATGGACACGTTGTTCAATTTCAAAGGATTAATTTTATATATCCCATAACAAATTAATGTCACATTTCAAATAATATGAATTATTCAATTATTTGTAGTAAATAAATACTCAAATGTTATATTTGATTAATATAATAATTCATTAATATAAATATATTAATTAAAATAACATATATGCTATATATAAATTTTTAATCCTAAAATAAGAATATAATAGTATTATATAAATAATTGCCTAAAAATTCATATAATATATCAGTAGAAAATAAATACAATATATTCAAACTTTGTCATATATTGAATAACTTTAAAGGTTATTAATTACTTTAAATATTTAATTTTTCATAATTAATTTTTTTTATAATATTTAATTGATAAACATTAAAACGTATTAAATGAAATCAATTATTTTTTATAAATATGAAAATTCTAGTAATTAATTTTCATTACATCAAATTCAATATATATGAATAAAACTATATGACTCTTTGAAATATTGAAATCAGTAATCTGAAGTGTTTAATTAATAGTAATATGTTTATATTCCTTTTTCGATGACATTGATAGTATTTAATAAATTTATCCATTTCATATATCGAATTACTCGGATTAAAATGAACAATTTGAAAAATTTATTGAAGATTCCTTAAATGTTTTGGAAATGAACGTTGATCAAAGTTTTTATCAAGAGTATTTGAATGTTATAAATAATATCATCATTAATATCATTACAGTTAAAATGAAATAATTATATTTAGTATCAAATTGTTTTATTATAATTAGAAAAATTAGTAATTAGATATATTGTATTAATTGAAAAAAAGGTAAATTAATATTATAAATGGAATTTTATTTAGTATGAATGAAAGTGAATTAATTACACTTCATCATTTCCTAAATTAAATGAAATTAAAAAAATAAATGTAAAGAATAATTGAGTTATTATAAAGCTGATCATTCGTTAGAGCATTCGGTAATTCCGGCAATCGCGAGCTCCTTTTGTTTGGCATCGTCACTAAAGAAATAATAGGACTCTTTGTTGTCTAAAGTGACACGGAAACTGTTGGGAATAAGTGTTTCCTCCCAGGCCTCAACTAGATCAATTTTGTGTTTTTCTAGATCGATACAGGAGACGGGGAATTTGTCCTAAAGAGTAACTGATTAGATACAATACAAATAAAATATAAAATTTAATACATACTTGGGGATCTCTGTAAAAGTAAAGAGCACCTCCTCTTAATACAAACCATCTTCTCTTCCAGAACTATTGAAAATTACTGTTAATTCAAATGTTAAATGAAATGTAAAAATATCAATCACTTACAAAGCATCCACCACCTTGTACAGTTATATAACCAGATAATTGAGTGGGATCACCATTAGATTCAGCTTTTTCATACTGAAGTTTGACAGATTCTCTCTTTTTGAAAGCATCTTGAATCTTCACTTTGGTTTCTTCACTTAAACTATCTACTGGCTTTTCATCATTAAATTTGTGCTTTTCATCGGCAATAGGGCTAGTAGCTTGCTCACTATGGTTAGCATTTCTGGAACTGGAACGGGAATCTTTGGGACTTTGTAAAATTTTGGTAGCGGTAGTGAAGTCGTTTGGACTAGTGACTTGGGATCCAGGTTGAACAGGTGAAGTTTCAACAGTAGGCTTGGCAACAGGTTCAGGTGTAGGCTGTTTGGGCTTAGGAGGTACAACTGGAGTGGGTGGAGTGTCAACTCTGGGTTTAGGAGTGGGTTCAGGAGTGGTTGGTTTAGGGACATCGGGAAGTGCAACAGTTGGTTGAGGTGGATTCTTGGGAGAGGTGAAACTCTCTTTTTTAGGAGTAGAAGGAGCTGAAGATTCGGGGGTATTCAAAGGCTTTGTGGGACTATCACCATTCTTTCCAGATATTAATTTATCAATCGCCTGTTGAGTAAGTTCAGTAGGTTTAGTAATATTTAAATGGACATCTTGTTGCTAAATATATTCAAAATAGTTAGAATTTTCATAATATAACACCGAAAATTATATATATACATCAAATAAGGCCCCAACAGATCTTCCATGAACGACAGCACGAGCTATTTAAAAAAACAATTCAAATCAGCTTTAAAACTTGAAAGAATTTAAAAAATATATATTAACCTCTGCGAACACCACTATAAATAGAAAAGATGAATATTTAATATGGCATAAAACCAAAATTTTATAATTAAAATATACCTAATATGTTCATCTACAAATGTGACATAAACTAAATGGTCATTTGAGCGCAATAAACCATAAAGAACAGGCTCTTTGATTTTTTCACGGAATTCTTCAATATCACCAGTTCCTTCTTCATATAAAGATAATTTATCACGGGTATCTTTATAGCCAATAATAAGCCTAAAAATAACAAAGATGGTAAATTAAAGAGTGTTGATTTAGCATAATTAAGTAAAAATTTATTGAATAGATTATCCTGAATAATCATAAAAATGTTAAATAAATTACCAAGAAGTAGTTCCGTCTAAAATATTTTTATAAGCTTGAGCAATTGCTGGATCGCTTAAATCACACGCCATATTAAGTGTTAAATATTATAATACTATTTATTCAATCAACAATTTGAATCGTGATTTTTATGATTTTATTTATATTTAAATGGTTAATTTTAAATGATGGGATTTTTATCCAAGTCCCAATTATTTTTGATTATTCAATTGATCCTCAAAATATTTATTCAAGTAAAATAACCTTAATTATGGTATTCGCCATTAAAATAATATGCACTATATTACAATATTAAAAATAACTAAATTAAATGTACTTTACTAAAATATTGGATCAATAATCATAGTTGAAACCATATTTTAAAAAAATTTAAATTCTAAGCCTTTAAATAAAAGAAAATCAATTCAAACAACATTGAATAGAATTCAAGGATATAAATTAAGTTTTTATTATTTAAGTTTAACCTTTGTCTTTTTTAATGTGAGAATAGCCAACCTTTGACTTATCTTTGGTATAGAAGATAAATCTGATTAAAATTAAAATTATCACAATAATAAATATAGAATATACATGATAAAAAATAAATGATAAATCCTAATTTGTCAATTAGTAAAATGTCAACTGAGGTTTATGATACAACAAAATTATGATAAATTTGAATGCTTGGAACCTTTGGAACCCTTGGATTGTACTGGCGCTTGGCTTTTATCATTGGATTTAGGGCTGAACCAGGATGTTAAAATGATATCATTTGAATCTAATTAAAATTGAATACCTGTCGATTTCTTTGATAATTTTAACCAAATCGTCTTTGGTTAAATCGGAGTGAAGTTGCTTAATAACTTTAGTACCATTATAATACCTAACAACCGGAATTATATCATCAACTTTTTGGTATTTACAGTATTCTATTTATTAATTTATCATCAGTAAATCATTATATCAATTATTATGATATAATTTACTCCATTCAAATTCGCAATTGATTTGGCCAAAATTAACAGACTCATTTTCATTTTCAAGGACCGCTTCTTTGAAAATTTGTCCTAAAATATTTATTAGTACACAATTAATAAACTATGTCTTATACATAAATCATACCAATCTAACATTATTTCAATTGTTAAAAAATAAATATGTGAATTAGTCATGAACTAAGATAAAGGATCAATTAACTCACTTTAACACAACCATTACAAAAGGCGCTATAATATTTCTAGAAAAAAATATTTAAAAAAATGCCGAAAAATAATAAAATTTAATTAATTACAATTATCCAAGGTTTTCCAGATTCAAGGGTCTAAAATAAAATATTTAATTTGAATAAATATATTAGTTCAATAATGATTACCTCTTTAATATTAGAGCGATCTATTTCTACAATGGTATTAACTTTCTTTGGAATATTACTCTCCAAAAATTTCTTTAAGTTATCAGTATTTAAATCCCCTTCGTATTGTTTAATTAATTGTTGATTGTTCTTTCTAAAATTTTTGAAAAATTATTATTATTATTATTATTATTATATTTAATTAAAACAAACGTATTTACAATAATATGGTTGGATAGTGCGTTATTTCGTGACTTTTACAAATTTCTATTCAAAAAAATAATTTAATAAACTTAGCTCTAAAGTAGTATAAAATATTTACCCTTTCCGTCGACTTTACAGTTAACTTGACCGTATTGAATATTGTTAGTTTTAATATTATCACTTAAATCCGACAAGATATGATCTAAACATATTAACAAATATTTATTATTGTTTAAAGTTGAATTACCTAAATGCTCACACCCTTTACAGTCAGAAGTTTGATAACTAATTAACCTAATATTATATGAATATTTATTGATAAGAAAACCAATATTAAATATACCATAAACCTTCTTCAATATGTTTAATGTAATTTTGATCATTTAGTTTCACCACTTTCGATAAGGGGAATTGAAATAAACTCAATAAAACCAATAAGTTGAACTGCATTGTGTAAATATGTCAAATTGGAGAAGGATTAATTGAATTTTTTGATTAGAATATGATTTTATATTAATTTGAGGTTTATATAGATAAATTTATGGCTGATGTGTCTTGTTTATGTTAACTTTCATTCGAGTTCCACCTCTATTAAATTTATGCATCAATTTAATAGATTAAGCTAAATGATGAATATGAACTATTCATTATTATAAAAATAGATGCTTGACAATTTAATTTAATATAATTCAATGTTTTAATTGAAATACTTGATATTATTGTATATTAAAACTTGGTAATTAACATGATTAGATATCAATTATATAATAATATTTAATGTCAAATTATGATTCGTCCATAATATCGAAAAATTCATCTATATATTTGTAAAATTAATATTAGCATATATATTCGGTAAATAATCTAAATAAACTTTAGATACCAATGTTAATTAAAATTAACTATGATGGGTTATAATTAATATATAAAGGTTAGCTTTATATAATGAATGTTGAAGATTACTGACAAGTTTAAAAAGATTAAATATTTTAGAGTCCATTATGAAACATAGAAAAAATCTTGTAATTAGGTTAAGACTTGATATTTAAAAATGCTCCCAACAGGGATCGAACCTGTGACCTTGGCGTTATTAGCACCACGCTCTAACCAACTGAGCTATGGGAGCATGCAGGTCTTGTGACTGATCTGATTCTCTTTCTCCTACCATCCAGCCAATAGAATCATATCATGTGTATATGACTCAATTTCAATACTGGTATTACCGTATAAATACCATCTTTGGTACAATAACTAAGCCTCAGCTTGTTATTGTGTGCAATACTACAATACACCTTACTTATTTACCTTAATATATTTCTGTTTATTAGTGGTTCATCCACCAGTATACAGCACAGTTCTAGTTGTGCAGGTTATGGATTGGTGACAACTTCCTGTAGATCATGATTTCAGTGGTGATGCCACTGAGAACTGTGACACATCTTAATGAAAAATTTATTCACTTATATGGTAATTTCAAAAATATTTTTTTATACCTATTTATACTTAATAAGTTTTACATTTTTATCTAATCACTTATACTACAACAAAGTACTTACATTGCAAGTCATTTTTCTTTATCTTTTTTACTATGATCATATTTCTTATAAAACAATATTTTATCAAATATATTTATCTGGTATTAACTCAATAAATAAAATATTTTAAGAAATTTTTAAGTAGTTAAAATGAATTATAATAAATAATATATAGTTTATTTATATTTAATATAATTAATATTATAGAATATGTATATTGCTTTATATGAATATGATTAAAGTGATATTTCTTCTCGGCTTTCTTCATATAACTGTTTGGAAGCGAGGTTAAAATCATATTTACATTTTTCTAAAGTAGATTTAGCTTTGTCAGGATTATAACCTCTCTGACTGAACCAATCAATCATTTGTCGATCCATTAGTCGCTCTACATGACTCTCCCAAACTTTTGCAACCTCACCCTTGAGTTTGTTTAGTCTATCTGGTAGGATTGATTTAATTGAGCACCTGAAAACACCACGGATAGGACGATGGTCGGATGCATCGCATTCATGTCTAGAGTACTCAAGGTGCTGAATACTCTTTCCTCTATAAAGAATTCTGTCACACCAAGCAGGACTGCGTTGCTTGTCAGAAGTATCGTAATTGTTGGTAAAGGGATCATATTTATATGTGGGTGCAAAATTGATTTCACTCTCACTGAATAATCTTAAGATGAAAGGTTTGATACCAGTTCTAAGTTGATATAACTGGTCATATTTGATCAATTCGCTAAATTGCTTCATGTTGATCATATCTTCTATACTTTGTCGGTCTAGATCAATCCGATAATTCAAATCGCCATAAACAAAACATATCTCATGGTCTAGGATCTGACTAGCATCGCCACCATCAACAAAAACGCCTTCTGATGGCACAGGATCAAATGTAGTTTTCTTGAGAATATTAGCAATATCTGTATTTCTATTTTGAATCTGAGTTTGACCTGCAGCAAGATGGCAGTTTACAAAACACAGGGCTGTATCATCAAGAGTGAATCGAATAGAGATTGCTCCTTTATTCCCGTGATAGCCGCCAAACCCTGTTTTGTGTAATGAAATTGCTAAATTACGAATATTGGGCAATTCTTTTTCTTTTACGAATATACAGCTAAATAAACCTACAAGATTTTGGCATTCTATAAGTGAGTATGATTCATCTGGATAGGCATTTATAAGCACTCGTGCTAATCGATCTTGCCATAACTTGTACCGTTGAGTAATATCACCATTATCTGTCATTTTTTTTAAAATAGCTTTAGCAGTGACTCTCTTAGATTCTAAGTCAACTGCTTCTTGGAATCCTACTACGATGATATCAGGTCGAATTCCATTAGGAGTCAACCAATGCTCTAAGAAATTCATATTACTAGAACTTACTAAGTCAGATGGCTTAATAGCATCAATATTCCAAGAGCATATTAAAGTGCTGATATCTCTTATTTTACAATATTGATCTTGCTTTTTTTCAAGCTCTCGACTCTGCCAATCATCTGCCATCAAACCATCCCAAATTTGAACTCTGCCATTTTCGCCCAAACTGCCTACCTGAAGCTTGGATAGTTTGAATAAAGATGAATGATCAATCGTTAAATCAATAATTGGTGAATCATGAGCCTCCCATTCTTTGATTAAAACCCAGGCATCTAAGCGACTGATGTCATACACGAAGATTTTTCTTGTAATGGCAACCCAGAGATATTGATTCGCAACTACCAAAATTGCACCAATTCTATAGCTGTTTAAAACGATTGTTCCGACTCTTGAATATGTGTTGGCGTTCCATATGGTCAATCTACCATCTAGATGACCAGTATAAACTCTTCGTCTTTTTGGATGATATGTGATACAAGTAAATGGACTCTCTGAGCTACCTAAATCCAGACTATGCAACGGACTCAAGCAAGATCCAACATCCTCTTTCAAAGGAGTGTATACCTGTAAAGTTTTACCCGTAGCAACCCAAAGTTCATCTGCAACAACCACTGGAATAGAGTTTTTAGTAATTAAGAGATTCGTTGATACAACCTTAAAATCAAAAGAACTGGAAGTATGCATATTTGCAGTATTTGCTCCATCTGACCATATGTTTAATGTACCCATTTCGTCTAGTGTCCAAAGTAGATTTTTATACTTCAATATAGCTATAATTGGGTAATTGTGAGCCGAAAGCTTTCTATCAACAATCTGTCCATTGAGAACATTCGCACAACCTAGTTGGCCATCGGAAAGTCCATACCAAACATATTTTCCTTCTTCCTCCATTAAACGAGATGGACGAAAACAAACCGCTGTAACTTTTTGCTCTCCAGCTGAAATGGCAAAAGTGTTATCACCAGTAACAGGACTCCACATTTTGAGTGAATGACTACCTGTGCACACTGTATGACAGCACAATGCAAAACATTTAACAGGGTTTTTTGGGAAGATTGTAACATAATTGAGACGAGGTTTGGAGCGATTAGCACGATTTGTATCTAATATTGGGATATTATGATCTTTGGAAGATCTAGATTGAAGTAAAACAGTATCACTAGGTAGAACACTTGGTAGTAAAGGTGGTGAAGTAGGTGAGGAAGAAAAAACAGAAGATCCTTTTCGTCCATGAGATAATTTTGGCTTGGGTGGAAGTGCTGGTTTAGAACTTGAGGAGCTTGAATTGTTAATTGATGGCTTGGGTGGAAGTATAGGTTTACTTGGCAGTGAACTAGATAGAGGTGGGAAGAGCGGTGATATGCATGGTGATGAAGAGAGCGATGGAGGTGAGGTAATAGTTTTTTTGATATCACCTTGAGGGCCTGGTATTTCATCAGCTTCTGAAGGTGATATAACAATTGGTAAATTGACAATTGAAGAAGGCTGTTGATAACTTCCCTTATTTAATAAGTTCGGTGGCTTTTTAGGTAATATAGGATGAGTTGTAGGTCTAGCTGGTAGTTCTGGAGGAGTATCTGAGGCTGGCGGAATGTCAGTGTTTGATTCTATATCAGAAACATTAGAATCTGAAAATGGATTTTCACTACCATTTGTTAAAACAAATTTGCGAAGACCTACCGCAGGCTTCTGCGAAGGTGGAATGGGCCTTGGTGGAGTCGGTGACTCTAATGTGGGTGCAGGTGGGAATGTTTTGCTTGGGGCAGGAATAAAACCTTTAGTAGAAGTATTATTCTTATCAGAGGTCATTAATGTTTCAAACTTTTTTGATAGCTCACCAACTTTAGGGTTGGGACTTTCAGGATGTAATAAGTAATCATATGAGTCATGACTTGAATTTGAATCAGTTGTTGGAGATGACATCATTGGGGATAAATGAGCTGGTTTGGCAGGTATCGGGGGTGGTTTTTTCTTGACAGACGGGGTGATCGAAGCGTCAGATATCGAACTACTAGAATTAAGTTTTGGAGCAAGGTTAAAAGAATTATCTACTGATACCCAACCAGCTGGAAGCTGCGATGAAACTGAATTAGATGATTCACGACGACTTGTAATACTATTAATTTTATTCCTAGGTATTGTTATGGAATCCAATTGACTGTTTTCGAGTCCTAAACCAGTAAATGATAAAGATGAACTACTTTCATTTTCCAATTCGTTTCCATTTTCAAAAGGATTATTATTCATTAAAGACATTTTATATTTCAAAATAATAAATACATATGGATATATCAATAATATTGGTGTATAGTCAAGTATATCTTAAATGTATTGGATATTATGAATTAAATGAGATCAAGGTACTGACTTTTTGCTATTTTGACTTTGAATATAGATATTCTGAAGAGAGTTTAGATTGAATAGCAGATATTAAATGAATAGAATTAGTATAATATAATTGAGTGTGATGGATATATTTTTACTAGCGAGAATAAAATAATTAATTATTGGTAAAATAGTAGTTAACCTGAGTTTAGAAAAGTTGATATAAATATTCTCATTAGCTTTATGGGTCATTCAGATTATTTATTGTTAGAGTTTGTGGATTATATTCAGGGGACTTGTTACGGAGTAGTGTAGGAGATTGGTTTAATATTAGAACATAATGCTTAGCATAATTTATTATTTCAATGGTTTTGAATGACTTAAATTAATATATACAACCATTATTTTGATGCAATCTGTTCATTGCGGGGTCTTTTGATCAAATCAAAGAGTTATCAGAGTACTGACGTTTGAAAAGATAATTTAATGTTTGTAATATGTGATATTTTCATATGAGAAATCATATCAATAATATTAATATTAGTTCTATTATTAGCCAATTGATCCAATTCGTGCAGTTCTGTGTCCTGAAATTACATATTACTCCAGACAAGAAAAATGGTTTTCGTCTTAGTTTTTTTAATATTTCTCATATTATAGTTTGGACAGTCTAGCCTTAAGCTTGAATGCCTAATAATAGATTTATTTATATTAATAATTCTTCATTTTTGAGATTAAAGCTACTTGATCTAATTTATAATGACTTTTCATTTCCTAATCAACAAAGAATATATTGTCTCAGAGTCAATATACTTATATTAAATATATTAATCCAAAAAATTGATTATACTTTTAATATTTATATTAATTTTAATTAAAAATTTTTTTGGCAATTTATTAAAAATGAATATTGATTGATCCAGTATAAATGGATAAGTATAAAGGCTAATTAATCATAATATATTAACATATATATCAAATTAGAATTGTCAAATAATATCCAATATCTCTTCATATAAACATCTGCCAAGCTGCAAAATTTAAATTCAGTCTTATTCAAAATTTTCTTTCATCACTTGTAACAATTCATGAAATCATTACAATTCAACTGAATAATTTAAATCGTTTTAAAGAGTAATTAGCCATTGAATTAATTTTGTTTCTTTATCATTTATATCTAAAATTATTATTAAATAATTAATATAATTTAGCAATATATTAAATATTAGTAAAATTTATTCAAAATAACAAAATAACAAAATTTATATTATAACAGACTTGTTCAATTTGTTTTTGTAATGACTGCTTCTGGATTTGTGGTGAATCGAGAATCCTCTCATAGGGATGAAGAGGAATATAATCGTCGCTTTCGTTATCCTACTACCCATTGGTTAGGCTCTGATTTTGCAAGACTTGCTTGTCTTTCATGCTGTTTATTGGGGTAAGTTACACTTTACGAAATTTTATTCAATAACTAACATAACTTTAGAATTCAATTTTGCTGTAAGTTAATATTCTTGCTTGTTAAATTAAATATCGAATTATCTAGAGAATATTTATTAATTTAAATTTTTATTCAATTATCTAACGTTTTTTTTTCTTTATTTATATTTATTATTTTATATTATTATTTCAGGGACTGTCGAACTTGCTTATGGTATATATTTATAATTTAATGTAATTTTATAGTTTATTAAATTTATTTAATTCAAAAATAAAAGGATCGCCATACTTATTATCTCTGGGTTTATCTAAATCTATGATGTCTTTGGTATGGTTAGCTGGGCCTATTTCAGGTAACTTAATATATTTCACAATAATATTATTTCGTTTGAAGTGGTAATTAATATAAATTTTAGGTCTAGTAATGCAACCACTAGTTGGTGTTTGGAGTGATCAATGTACTTCGCCTTTAGGAAGACGAAGACCCTTTATGGTCGTTGGAACTGGTATGGTTTTATTTTCCCTCTTTACTATTGGCTGGACTGTGGAATTTGTTCAAAGCTTAGGTGGTCACCCTTCAGATGTAAGTTAAATTTTCCAATTGAATATCCTCTTTAATATTTAAAACTTTTTTTCAAAATTATAGGCCAAATATTTTGCCGTTATGTCTTTTTTCATAATGGATTTTGCTATTAACGCTGGTAAGCTTCAATTCAAAGTCTCTATATTTAAAGTTCACCATATTAACTTTGTGTTTATAGTCCAAGCTTGTGCTAGAGCTTTAATTGTCGATATTTTACCTGGATCAATGCAAGAAATAGGTAACGCATGGGCTAGCAGAATGATTGGATTAGGGAATGTCTTCGGCTATTTAATGGGATACCTTGATTTGGTGGCTATTTTCCCATTTTTTGGTGATAAGCAACTAAAAGTTTTAACAGTCATAGCAGCCATATCATTAGTAGCAACTGTGACCATTACATCTATTTGTGTAGTTGAAAAAAGAATATATAATAGTGACCTTGATGATTACGAGTTAAATCCATTTGAAAAAACCATCAAATCACTTGTTACAATTTTTAAAACTATGTTTAACCTCCCTGGGCCCATTGCCAAAGTTTGTCGTACCCAGTTCTTTTCCTGGATGGGATGGTTTCCATTCATGTTTTATGCCACAGTTTGGGTAGCTGAAATCGAATATTCAGGCAAGCCGCCAATTAATAAATTAACTGAGACGCTATCTGGTGGTGATGACAGCGTAGGCGACTCAACACGGACTGGTTCGTTTGCTCTTGTTATTTTTGCTGTTGTTTCTTTAATATCTTCATTTGTTTTACCTTTGGTCGTTAAAAACAAAAATAATGAAGACTCCAATTCTAATTTTGGATTACGCAAATATTTCTTAAATCTTCCACAATGGTTTACTTTAACATTAGCCATGTATGGGATTTGTATGTTATGTACTTCATTTGTTTGGACTGTTACTGGAGCAACAATATTAATAGCTGTTTGCGGTATCCCTTGGTCAGTTTCAATGTGGGCTCCCTTTTCACTGATAGCAGAACATTTAAGAAACCAATCTCATGACAGAGATTCAACTCACCAAGATGATGAATATCGTCGACTTAGCGATATTGTCACAGATGATCATGAGCATGAACATGAACATGAAAGAGATGATGATACTGTTCCACTAGGTACACAGATCACATCTAATAACTACCTTTCACATCGCTCTAATCCATTGGATCTTCCTCCGCGTTATTCAGGAACATTCGATGAGCATGCAATCATACCTCAAACAAGTCATCAAGTTGAAGAAAATTCACCAAAATCACTTGATGATGCTGGCATGATACTGGGAATTCATAACATTTATATTGTCATCCCTCAATTATTAATATCATTGATAGGTAGTATCATTTTTTATATCTATGAAGCTACTAAATCAAAGTCTTCTGGAATATCAACTATTCTAAAGCTTGCAGGTTTATTATCCATTGCAGCTAGTTTTGTTTCATTATCCATTTGGAAATCCAAGCATCCTTGATTGACATCTTTATATCATTCATTTTAATCAAATGTTAATAAATTTAACCGATTTCATTGTTTTATGTTTTCAAAAATTATTTGACCTGTGTGTATAATATCAATTTATTATTATTTTATCATAGACGAAATCATTTCCATAAGACAGTCAATAATCTTAAATATTTTTGAAAATATCCTAATTAATAAAAATCATGAAATTGGTTTTCCGACTGGTTAAATAAATAATCCAATTAAAGTCATAGTTAATTAAGTTATTAACTAAGTAATCTAATTTCAATGTAAATTTCATTAATTCCGATTATTAAATTTATTCTTTTATTTAGATTAATACATTTTTGTTTAATCTCTTTATTTTGTGAAAATATCTCCATTAAGTGTAGTAACTTAAAGAGTTTTGAATATTTGGTTGGTATTAAAATGTAACAATTTAAGAATAGCGAAATTAATACAGTTGAATATTTGAATATTTGAATTATCTTTCAGTTATTATATAACTGATCAATAAATAGTTTTTTATAAATACATGGGGGTAAGGGAATAGCTATTGATTTAATTATATATTTTTATATACAATTCAATTAATATATTTGATTTATATATTTTCTTGATGAAAATTTGTAAAATTAAATTCCCAATATTTTGTTAATATTAATCCAAGCTCAAAATTGTTAAATTCAACTGTGATCTAAGAAATTAATATATATATATATATATTAATATTTCAAATTGAGTTAACAATTATTGAAATATATTAAATTGAAATATATAAAAATAAAAACTCATTATAAGAAATACTTTCACCAATTCATTATTAAATCTAATATAAAATTTGGAGATAAAGATCAAATCCTTTGGGTTGACTTAATAGTTTTAGTTCTATTATGCTTTATCAAATGATCAAGTATTAATATAAGGGGCTGTAAATTAATTAACATTGATATTGGAATAAAGATATTTATTGTTTTATTTAAAAAGTATATACTTCATTATTTTCTACTAGCTATTGTATTTAAACATTTTTATGAATTTTACTTATCCTTGTCAACTTATAAATGGTTGAACGTCTATAATACTGTTAATTATAAAATTTGTTCTGTATTTCAAAGTTTTTATACTTTTATATTTAAATGTCTTTATTGTGCAAGCGATTAGACATTGCTATATAAAATCACAAATTTCTCTTAATCATATTATTTTAGTTTTATAGATACTGAAATTTTGATATAGTATTTGAAATCACATTTGATTACAAATAAGTTTGAAAAAAATCTTTTAAATTTCTTATTTAATTTAAATAGGCTGAATGGAGACATTGAAAATTTTAACTAAATACGATAAATACCCCAATTATAGAATTTTCTATTATGAATATCATTTTTATATAATGCTAATGGATCTCAATATCAGCTTTTAATTATGAATTCTATTTAATTATCAAAATTTAACTTGTATATTTTCAATTATATAGTAACTGATATATTAGCCATCATTGACACTTATTACTAACACTAGTAATATTATAAAGATCATGTCATTTGATTGATAAAATTTTGAAAATTTAAAACCACTGAAATTTTTCAATAACCCAAAAAATGCATTAAAAAACAAGTAAATTTAATCATGAGTATATTTTTTAACTATTTATGGATCAAAATATATTTAACCATCAAGTTTATCATTATTCCATTATAGTTGCTCATATGATTAAGTTACTGAATTTTGTGATAATTTAAGTAATCACAATTGGTTCATTATTCAGCTTATAAATCCAAAGTTGAATGCATATATAGTGTTTGATTTGAGTGTATTACTACTGTTTATAATCTATTAAAATTATAATTAAACATATTATCATCGATAACTTATTTGGGATTCGGGACATGAAAAAGAAGGTTGAACAAAACCATTGAATTATTTGATTTTACGTCAACAATTGGGTTAACCTATAAATTTATTAACATATAATTTAGAAAATACAACTATGATATTACCATTATCATAAACTTTGCATTATAGCCACTAGCATGACTAATAAATATTTATATATATAAACATAATAATGATTGTTTAGATATATTTTTGATATTTATTTATATTATATATACAGATCATATATAATATTTAAGGATATTTGAAATATTTTGGAATGATTATACCTTAACTATTGTAACAAGTTAAATGAATTATATCATTCAATTGATTAATGATCTTAACATAAATACAAGTAATGCTTCTATTATTAATATTTGGATATGAATAATTATTGGATTTCGCTAATAATATGATTAAAATCTGTATATTTTGTACAATATTATAGTAAAATTTATTTATAAACTTAAAATAATAATCAATTTATGATTAATTTTCAGCAAATCATATTACACATTGCATCATGATTATATTTATTTGAAAGTTTTAGACAGAATATTAATCATATGTCTACCTTTGAACTCAATTAGCCAAATACAATTGTTGGAAACTCAGTTGAACACATGTGCATATTCTACACCACATGATTTTATAGTTTTTGAATGAGCCAATCATATTAATCATCTTGATATCATTGCAATATGATTGGCTATGGATTGGTCACAATGGATTACATGTGAAACTGATAATGACATTACACCAAATCCCTACAAATCCTAATTTTAAATTTCGATCATCATACTTAAATTCTGCTAGATTGCAATGATTTATTTCAATATGGCCCCAAATTAAACCCAAATAGTTAAGTTCAATTACTAGCAGAAAGTATATAACACACCTTTGTTTTACTGAATAATCCATTTTACTAATTTTACCCTTGAATATTAAATAAGTAAATCATCACCACCTAAATAATAAACCCTCTGCTTAATTAATTAATATATTTATTAACTGCTTTGAAACATGATCTCACAGGGTGATTCAGCACAATCAGTCAACAACATTGATAACATTAAGCGCCCCGCCTCTCCAAATGGCGGATCGCCATCTTTCTATTATGAATCAGCACCAGCAACCCGTCCTCACTCTCCAGATCTCTATGACAGACAGTATTCACTCCCTCGTCCACCTAGTGATCAGGCTCAGTTTTTAGATTTCCAAGCCGAAATCAAAACCGAACAAAAAGATACCCCAGCTTCCACTAACAAAAACTCTGCTTCTTCTTCAAACAGCACAACTCGTCCAGGCACAACTAATCCCGGACCTTATGTGGTCGAAGGTGTTAATCTATTAAATAGAAACAGTTTAGACAGCAATGCAGTATGGGAACGCATGAAAAGAAGAAGAGAAAATCACAATACGGTCGAACGCCGTCGTCGTGATAACATTAATTCCCTCATATACGAATGTTCCGAATTAATTCCCCTCTCTGTTCAAGGATCTGATTTCAAGCACAATAAAGGTAATATATTGAAAGTCACTGTACAGTATGTCAAACAACTTCAAGCAAAACTCCTTGCTGCCGTAGAAGAGAATGCAAAACTTAAGGGCACCGAGCCAGATCCCAACGATGTTGAATTCTGTACAGCTTCTAAAATATCCATCAACAGTCGTGCCCCTAGTCGTCTTCCTACCCGTCCCTCTTCACCCAAACTTGCAGCATCAGGCACTCTACCTAGCAATTTTGATGATTATTCTTTAGATATTCCTAAACCTGCTCAAGAATTCCGTCCTTTGATGATGGGGTCAGTCCAACGCCATGAACCCTATCCTATTCCTAGCTACTCTCGCAGTCGTGGCAATTTTGATTACACAGCGCAATTCCGATCTCTTCCGGTTTCACCTCACTTTGGCTCCCGCAAGGATGACTACTCACCTCCTGGTGGACTGCCCAACCTTTCAGCATTCAAGCTCCCACCGACTCACTGCGATAATGCTTCTACGTTACCTCCCATCAATCCATCCTCCCGCATCAATTCACCCAATCAATCTCAGCATCCCTCACCATCGCTCCCTCCGATTAGAGACTTAATTGGCCAAAACCAGACGTGACTTAACTAACTGCAACTGTATACCATCTTCTTGCCTTTTTATATATACATATATCTTCTTCCAACTTCATTATTTAAAGTAAACTATTTATGTTTTTTTAATTTTAATTACTAATTATTCATACCTGATTATATCATTATTCTTCAATATTTAAGTACATCACATTTAAGATTTTTATTTTAATAATTTTTTAAATAATAAAAATAAATTAATATTATCTATAATATATTCTTAAAATTATAATAATAAATATATAA
>JNEM01008744.1:0-28291 GCA_000697335.1 Conidiobolus incongruus B7586
TGGGACAGCTGGTTCTTCAAGCCTGGTATGCCCATCGTCAAGAACCACTACGACAACACTCTTGGCGAAGTCTGTGACAAGTTATCTCAAAGGTAAATTTAATTATAATTAGATTTAATCTTGAGCACTGCCTAATTGAATGTAGATGGGATGCCGCCAGAAACAACGAAGATTTTAGTGAATTCAAATTAGAAGATTTTGAAAACCTCACTGTGGATCAAAAGGGTAATTTCTAACTCTTTTTTATATGGACAATATTAACATTTTTCCAGTTGTCTTCATGGAACGCTTGACTGAATTACCTGCATTCCCCCACAAGGCTATCGCCGCTCTCGAATCCATCTACAACCTAGGCAATCTCAAGAACTGCGAAGTCAAATTGAGGTGGTACTCTCTCGTCCTTATCGCTAACTACGAGCCCTTGTACCAAGCCGTTGCCAAATTCCTCGTCCAGCAAGGAAGAATGAAGTATGTCAGACCCCTCTACAAGTAAGTTTCACATTATTTACCACTATTTCAAAAGCTCATCCAGTTTTAGGAAATTGAACAATGCGATCAACGGCGAAAAATTGGCTAAAGACACGTTCCTCAGTCATAAAGATTTCTATCATCCCATTGCCGCCAAATTGATTGTAAGTCCACTAAAAACATACAAATTTTTAAATTTTTTGAACTAACTTGAATGGTTTAGGAAAAAGATTTATTCGGTAAATAATTTATTTTAAAGATTCATTACATTTTTGAAATATTAATAAAAAACAGACGGTTTTAAATTGATATTAATAATATATATAAAATAAAGAATTACATATTTTTAAGTGCTGAACATTCATTATAATACATTTAATCATTTAAATTCTTGGATAATTTCCATTAATATCAAATCACATAGCTCTTATTATTTGGAAAGATCACCATTTTAATAAGAAACGTGATAGATCGAATAATTAGAATAACTGATCCAAAATCCAAACTCGACAAAATGAGATCATTGACTATTCGATGCGCAGGTAATTATTTCCAAATTAACTAGAATCGATTAAATGTTTTTAGTACTGATTGTCATTTTCAATTATAAATTTATCTCTAACTTTTAAATACTTTGTCGGAGAATTCTTTATTAAATTTAAATATAAAGCTGTGATAGTTGTAGTTAGTGCTCTTTGATCCAATAAAAATTAGAAGGGAATTGATGACCTTTAAAATAAAATAAAATAAAATGCAATCCAATCACACCACTATGCGACTAGATACCGCCAAAATGACGTGGCGGGATAAGTGGGAATCTACGAGACAGAGCCTGGATGCTTGCTTCAAACTAGTCGCGTCATGGCTTCTAATCATATGGACGAATATTCCCACTTATTTAAGAAATATGTTTCCTATTACCCAATGGATCATGGATTACAATTGGAAATGGTTGTGGAGTGATGTATTTAGTGGAATTACTATGTGTCTCGTCCTCATTCCTCAGTCAATTGCATACGCGAAAATGATAGGACTTCCAGCGCAATATGGGTTGTACTCTGGTGCTCTGTCGCCAGTGCTGTACGGACTGTTCGCAACTTGTAGGGAAGCGAGTGTTGGCCCCACAGCAATTCTAGCAGGAACTATGGCCAAGTCGATAGGAAGGATTGTCACTGCAAATCCTCATCTTGCGCCCGAATTGGTAGCGAATGCGATGGCAGTTTGTGTGGGAGCAATTATGCTTATTTTGGGGGTACTTCGAGCAGGAGACCTTGTGGACTTTATTCCCCAGAGTGTGACGATGGGTTTTATCAATGGCACTGCTTTGAGTATTGTTACAAGTCAGCTGCCTAAGCTGATGGGAGTTCCTGTGGATTCCATGTGGGATTCGACTCCAACACTCATCTACAGTATCTTCAGAAATTTACCGAAATTAAATTATATTGATATGCTATTTGGCATTGGGAGTCTGCTCATGTATATTGTGTTATTCAAACTGAATGCCAAATTTAATCTCAAGTGCAAATACTTGTTAACATTAATAGTCATCTGCGTATTTTTATTGATTACTTTCTGCATATTTAAATTCCATCCAGATTTTAAATTGAGTATATTGAAGTATATGGATATTAATTTCAAGTTTACTTTCCCAATTGTTCAGCCTGAAATCTGGGCAGAGGTACGGTCTCTGATTATATCTATTTTCTTGGTATGCACCATGGAACACACTGCGGTTACTCGAAAGATGTCGACGAGATCAATGTACCTCGTCGACAATTCCCAAGAGTGGTTTGCTCTTGGGTGGGCCAACCTTGCATCTAGTTGTTTTGGTGGTTTTCCTGTGGCTGCTAGTTTACCTCGAAGTGTTGTACAGAGCGATTGCCGTGCGAAAACCCCAATCAGTAATGTGATCACTGGATGTCTTGTAATAGTTGTAATGTATGCACTCACTTCCGTATTCTACTATTTACCAATGCCCATTGTTGCGAGTGTAATCCTCATCGCAAGTTACAATCTGCTAGATCCCTTCAGTCGGTGGCGCAGACTATTTAAAATCAACAAGATGGACGGTTGTATAGCATTTATAACAGCTGCACTTACATTTCTTTGGGGAATTGAGATTGGTATTTTTACAGGACTCGGACTCGCCATTGCACATCTACTTTTCGTTCTATCCCATCCCAAACTCCTGATCTTGCCACCAAACGACTCCCATGGAAGATCACAACCGTTAGATATTGGGATACCTGATCTGGATCGACTACAATATTGGATGTATGTCCAACCACAGGAGAGCCTCCTTTTTACCAATGCTAGTCGTGTTTGTCTTGGGGTGCTAGATCAAGTACTTTATTGTTGCGAACCAGAGACCATTCCTGAAAGCTTAGATGATCAAATTTGGTCCCCACGAGATGTATTCAAGCGAAGCAAGGAACTCAAAGTACATCAACTCGCATTGACACAGTCCAATCCCAGTACTTTCAATACTAGCTCACAGTTGAAAGGAATCATCTTTAATTTTTGTCATGTGAATCAACTAGATTATACATCGATACAGAGATTAATTGAATTACAAATATTAGTTAAAAACTTCATTCAATTCAACAATCCTAAACCCATCCCGTTCTATTTTATTCACGTCAAATCGAATGTCTTGGATGCACTCATTGCTGGCGAGATGGTAAGCTGGGACAAAGTCGTATGGGAAGGAGGAGCTGGGGAAGGTAACTGGGGTCAAATAATTCGTACTGATTCGAATATTCCTAAAAAATCATTTCATTCCATTCATAGGCACAATTCCATTCATTTCAATTGGGAGAATTTGGTTAATTATTTGATTGTTTAAAATTCACTGATATCTAAATAAAAAAATAAGATCATTATTATGATCAATAATACAATACAACTTGATATCCTTTACACTAACATTATTCATTATAAATATAATTTATTTTATTAAAATGAACTGAATATTTTATATAAAATTATTTCTGGTCTTGTATAAATATTTGGGATTAATGATGCATTAATATTTAAAAATAAACATACATAAATTTCATAAAATAAAGCTAATGATTTATAAATGAAAAAAATTCAATTTAAATATCCCCTACACTTTTCATGATTACAAAGACACTTAATCTTATCATCTTCAATTGGGAATTTGTAATCATAAGTGATTTCTTCCATTGGATGAATATCTCTCTTCGCATAAATTACAATCTTTTTCTTGCCCTCCACCGTGATTACCTTTGCGTTGCAGTTTGGAATACAGCTATGATTGATGAAACGAGCCATATTTCCCATGACGGTTGCATCGATAACATTGTCATCGTCAATCCTGAATAAGTAGGATGACCCGATACCTCGCGCCTCGTACTCCTTTTCTCGGAGATCTGCTACCTTTTGACGGATGACTTCCCCAATATATTCGATAACGAGATCGTTTGCAGGGATAAATTCCATTGAGAATAGTCCTAAATCATGGATACCAGATGATGCGAACTGGAGTTGTTTTCTTCTGACCTGAAGTTGATTGGAGTTGAGTAGATCTGACGATGCATTATTCTTCTCCATAAAGTGGTTCAGGTGTGACAGTTGACGACGATTATTCGCACGATTCATACGACTACTCACCTTAGATACGTGTTGAGGAATGGCTCTTAACGTGGGTCGAATTCTGAGTTTCTTTAACTCTGGTGGGACTTTGTAAAAGCCCTCTGTTCTGGCACTACCAGTAGAGTGCTCGGGGAGAGGAACATCGATATTTTCTTCTAACGTAGATTCGGGCTGAGTAGTTGCATCAGGCACTTGAGATGATGTGCCGCTGCGATTAGACATCTGTGATTTAGACCGCACTATCGATTTCGAGCTTTCGCGTTTCTGAGGTGCAGGAGATCGCTCAACCCGTTTCGCACCTTTCTTGAGAGCTGTGACAGGATCAGTCATCTTTGAAGGCTGCGACTTGGTTTTTGTAACTGATTTCTTGCTCGAGGCAGGTGACTCAGTTTCATTTTCATAGTAGTCGGAATCATCTTTTTCTTCTCCTTCCTCTAGCTCAGATTCTGTTTTCTCATCACTATCAGATGAAAGACCATCGTGAATCTGTTGTCTGTTGGTCAATTTTGGAGCTTTTGCGACCCGACTAGGTGAGTCAACAGCAGGCCTAGATGCTTTCTTTCGTTCAGGAGATGCTACATGTTTGCTGACTAGCTCCGATTTGGAATAAGAGCCTTTGAGGACGGATTTAATAGGAACAGGAGAAGGAGAACGAGAAGCCTCGTTATCAGAAGAGAATGGACCAAGTCTTGCGCGATAGTAGTCACTTGATTCATCACTAGATCGAGAGTCAGAATCGCTAAGGCCATCATCGACCTGTCTAGAACCATAGCGGTGATTTGATGATCTGTTGGGAGCTGATGAAGTATCTTTATAATTGTGTGATGTACTGGATTTTGAGGTAGAGTGAGATGTTTTCACTTTCTTAATTTTTGGTAGCGAAGAGACCGAAAGAGAAGTTGGCTGGAAAGTTAGAGAAGGAATATCGGATAGGACAGAAGTTGGTGGTGAAGGCTCCCTCTGCTGAGGTTGATACACCTTTTCCATATATTCAGAGGGATATGGTGTGATAATTCGGTTGGTAATATCTTTGCTCACTAGCTTCACCAGCTCAGTTTGCAACTGTCGAAGAATGCGATGAAAAGAGTTTGAATTAGATGAAGCCGATTGACTATCTGACTTGTTATTGTCAGGTTTAAATAAATAAGTGTTGTTATCTGGTTGGGGCTGTTGCACCTGAGAAAATGGAATGGGGTTAAGACTCAGATATCTTCCCATAAATATTGATTGGTTTTTTGCTCGACAGCACTGGTGCATATCACGAGAGTCTTTAAAGGCAATGATATATCCTTGATCTTCCCAGTGGACCGAATATGGTTGAAACGACCGCACCAACCCGGCTATCTGTTCAATAGTGGCCAATGTACGGGGAATGCATTCTCGAGGAATCAGAACGAAATGCATCGGCCTGAGAGGATGGTGTGGCTTGAGGTCCACTTGCCTAGACTTTCCACCAATAGGAGAACCATTGCCAACTGGAGAAAAACATGGAGTCACATTTGAAGTTGACGATCTCGATGTCGGTGTTTTTTTTGTATATATCTTATCAAAATAAGCTTTTACACTTAGGGAGAAACTATTTGGATCAGACTCTTGAATGACCGAAATAGTTTGTCCTTCGACTTGTCTTCCTTGAGATAGTTGTAGTGCACGTTTTATACTTTCGGCGTTTTCATATTTATTTAGGTTGCCATCGCCAAATTGAACCAAAGCTATACCAATAGATTGATTTGTTTTAGGATCCACTTCTAAATGCACGCGTGTTACAGGTCCATACAGAATAAATAGCGCTTTGATATCTTGCGGAGTAAGTGAAGGGTGTAAATTAGTTACTATTAAACAACTAGATGGATATGTATCAATATGTTTCACAGAGGTCGTGAATGAAGAAACATAAAGTGGCTTCGGTTGAAATGGAGAATCTGTGTGATGGTTCCTTGGATCTGGAATTCGAACAGGTTCAGCTTTAGAATCTGGAATATATAGCGCATACGTGGGAAGCTGCTGCTTTTTAGGTTTTCTCTTATCGAGGCAAGGATCGTAAACAATGCCCCAAGCACCGTTACTTGGAACAACAGGTTCTAAGAAATAAATATTAGTTAATATTTAAAAGAGTAGATATATAAATAGAATAAAAAACGAAACTCCATCTTTACCTTTCTCTTGAGTAACTATTTCTTTCCTAAAAGCAATATTACTTTTGGAACTTTTAGTATTAGAACTGGAAGATGATATTGAGTTATTATTTAATATTGAATTGTTGGATATGATATTATTATTAATTAATTTTGTTTGTACTTGCTCTTTAGTGGGACTTGTAATCTTAGAATCCGAGTTGCCGTTAATGCTCGAGTTTAAATGACTAGAGCGTTGATTAAAACTCATTTTAAAATTAATATAATATGATTATTTTAAATATTTCACTACTGCTAATACCATTTATTAATTGTTTATAGTTAATGATGTTGAATGCAAAATAAGAATGAATTATTGATTTATTGGCTGATTTCATTATTAATTTATGGGTTTAAATCATTAAATCTGCTACTGTAAACACTATTATCAAATTATCCAAATTGATTTATTCACATGATAATATACTTGAATCCTGATTTTCTAGCCAATAATTTGTCATTAACACTCTCATTATTTCGTACATTACTTGTATTTTTATTAATAGTTTTAGAATATGTTATTATTTTCATTATTTTGATAATATTTTAAATTTAATAAACTAAACTTTATATTCAGTAGATTATCAGTTTCTTTTTATATTCTCTATAAGTTGGACCATTATAATTTGAGCCAATCAAATTAAAGGAAAAGATTACCTTTCAAAATCAAAATAACGTGAAAATCACAAGATATGTGTAAAATTGGATCCATTTAGCTGATTAGTAAATTTATTATGATTATCAAATTATTCAAATGATAAGTGGATATTAGCTTACAAATTTAAAAAAATATCATATATTAGATATATCAATGAAGCAAATATTTATTGATATCATTTGGGAATATAGGTACAATACATGGATTAAGCAGGATGACTTGCCATTCCTGTAGTTGCTTCATATCTTATAAATAACCTTACTCTTAATAGTAATTTACTATTATTTGATAAAATTATTATTTCCAATATAATACAGATATATCGGAATTGATAAATGCTTAAATATGTCAAAATGAAAATCAAGTATTCCTGTTTAAATAAGATACTTTACCCTTGAATTATCTCTTGAAATCATTGATATAATCGTACGACCATAATTTAACAAAAATACATTTACCAATTGCAAATAGATATTATCATCATCACTCATATTCTATTAAGTATTATTTCAGTTTTAACAAAATTCAGGTATATTTTCTAGTTATGGTCAGTAACATAACATCTGACTGATATGTAATATCATTTTGAGTATTAAGTTTTAGATTTATTTGAATCAATAATTTGTTTAATTTTATCTAAGGTGCCATCCTAAACATTAATTGAATGAATTGATTGCTCAATCATTGAAGCATTTATTATATAATTATTTTTATAAAAAAATAAATTATAATAATATAAAAGAAGACCATTATAGGTGATAGATAATATCAGATTGCGAAATTAAATTAATGCAGTAATATCAGCAAAATTAAAAAATATGATGTGATTGCTGTGACCAAGTAAATTAACATCTCTATTGAATAATATAAAACTATTCATTTTTTGTGGAATATAAGTTTTATAACAAACTCATATATTAGTAAAACTCAATACAGAGTATTATTGAATATGTTATAGTAGCTTAAAATTTTAAAATAAAGTAGGAGTATGTGTATTATAGCAATATAAATATAATCATAAAATTTCAAGTTACAATAATATTATGCTCTCTTTTGAATATTATACTAATTATAGCTACAATATGGAAGTCATTAAAATTTAAAAACTAAATAATTATTTTCTCTAAGAACCTTGCAAAAAAATAACAAACTCATTAATAAAGGATAGAAATGTGAACTTTTTTGTTTATTTTACTCTGAGATAAGATATATTACAATCTTTATATATTATATCTTTAATTTTTATTTTAAACCATTATATTATGCAATGCAATTTATTAAAAAGAATAATTTAAAAATCACCAATTTTATTAAAAAATAAATATTAATAATTAGATAATCAAACAATTAGAAAACTCTTTATATTAATATCAATATTAAATTCAATATAAACAATAAAAAACATTGAATAATCTCTAAACTAGAATCAGTGATATCAAATATAATGATTATAAATCTTTTATTATAAGTACTTGTAATTGTATTTTAAGAATTCATATAAATCTAAATATTTACTTAAATATTAGTGCAGAAATTAAGTAATGACATAATTTTAAGATTGAAATAAACAAATAAATTAATAAATAATGTAATAGATATTAATGAATAATATAAAATTAATAGCCTCTTTTATTATTAATAACTTTTTTTTATACTTTTGATAAGCTTTTAATATTTAAAAAACAGTTTTTTTTATTAAAGACTGAAATTTAATGTTTCACAAACCAATTTAATTTGTTTGCAGGAATTTTTTTTTCTTGTAAGCTGTTTTTTTAATTGTTTAAAACAATTATAATTACATAAGTTATAATCAAGTAAATATATTAGATATAATAACTCCCTTTAATTTTTTTTATATAAAAAATCTTTTACAGCTTTTGCTTTATGTATTTTATTATTATTATATAAAATAATAAATATTTTTAATTTATATTAAGAACACTATTTAAAAATTATTTTATATAAAAAAATAATATATAACTAATTATTAATTGATTTTTATTGAAGTATTAAATAAAAAACTATATACTATTATAATTTATTATAATAATTAATATTCACTTATATTTAAAGTGTTTATTTATTAAAATTTATAAAAAAGATTAATTTAACTTAACATCTTGTTTTATTTTTAAATAAAAGATTATATAAAAGAATTTAAAATTTATTAATTATAAGTATTTATTGTAAAAACTTTTGTTTTTAGTTATATCTTAATAAGTTTAGTTTAGCTATAGCTACTCTAGTTTTCTTTTTGGTTTTTATTAAATTATAAGGTATCTATTTTACATTTTTATTAATTAATTTAAGTTTAAACTTAAGTAAATATAACATGCTTATATAATTAATATTAAATTACTTTAATAGTTCTTTAACAAAAATAAAAAGGTATTTCTTAATATATTTTTTTATTTTATTAATAAATGAAAAAATAACAATAGAAATTAATCTTTTAGATTTTGGTAAATTTTAAATAGTGTCCCTTATAGCTTTAAAATCACAAATCTAACAATATATAGTAGTTTTAAATAAAACACCATCTTTATAAGTTGTTTACAAGTTTTAAATGATTTTAAAGGGTTTATGGTTAAGTTTTAAAGATATAAAAATGAAAGCCTTTTGATAATTATAATCTAGTTTAAGTATGATTAAATTTAAGTGTAAAGTTTAAAATCAAAATATTTTAATAAAAAAAATAATTAAAATTGAATATATATATATAGTTTGAAAATATTTATTTTCCTATATATTATATATATATATATAATCTTTCAAAATGTATAATATATTTGAAAGATCAGAAATTAAAAAATTTGCCATTTCTTAATTTCTATACTAATAGTAAACATTAATCAAAAAATTGAATAAATATTTCAGATAAAACAAAAATAATGACAATAATATTTTAGTTTGAAAAATCAATTTAATAATTTAAGAACTAAATTAGATTAAAAATTAAATATAAGAATTCACCAAATTAATCACAATTAATCAAAAATACTATATAAAAAGTAAAATAGAATTATAGTAAATTAGTAAATTATCAAATATAATCATCAAATGATTATTAATTAATTCACAATAAATGCTTAAAATAAATAATCGAAACTATCAAATGTTGAAAATTAATGACTTTTGATAATATAGAAGTATGAATTGTAAATAGTATCATAAACGGATGTAATGCTTTTAAATTTATATTTAAATCTTGATATATCAGAGATAAGTTCTTAAAAGTTGAAATTATTTAAATGTATTGTCAAGATATATTATATTAATTTAAAGGAAATATATTCGTAATTGAATTGAATTAAATATATTCTCTTTAAATTTGAGATGATGAATGACTTTCAATGAATAAAATATCATTAATATAATATATCATAAGAACATTCTATTTTGCCACCATATAAAGAATAAATGAATCTCAAAACTTTATTATTCAAATCAAAGTATTAGCACCAAATTAATGATTTAATTGACTAATCTTTTTATCGATCTTCTTTAAGTCATCTTCTAATTTTAATATCGTATATTTCAATCTAAGAATTAGTATTTAATAAATTAAAATAAATGTGTTTATAGTAATTATTTACTTAGATTGTTCACTCCTTAAACTTGTATCAATATCCGATAGTTTGTCATTGTTCTAAAAATTAGGTGTTAATGATAATAATAATAATAATATTAAATTCAGTTATTAAGTAAAATTACTTGAGCTTGTCCTAAATTAATAGAGTTCTAAAATAAGTAAAAATATAGCGTTTAATATTGAATATAAAAAGATAGAATTAAGAAATTACTTCGGATTCTTTGAGGGAATTAGAATCAAGTTTAGGCTTAGAAAATTCTCTCAATTTGTAGCCCAAATAACTTCCACCTAAAACAATAGGAATTCCAAAAATTACTAAAGATTGCCTTCCTCTTATTAAGTTTTGTAATTTGTCCATTTCTTAATTATTGATTTAAATTTGTTTCATATTAAAGATCATTTCAACGTAAATATATATTGATATACTATAATTGATCATTTATGGGATTGATTTATAATCACTATTAAAAATACACCCAACAAATAAAACCAGGTATAAATAAAAAGCAAAATTGTATTTTCATTATTAGTTAATTAGAGTTTATTAGTAAAAATATAATTAGTTTAATGCATAAAAATAACCAAAATCTTAGTTAAATGTTATAATAAGCCAGAAGGATGCAAACGATCCTTAGTTATATACAGAAAATTTAACCTACTGTACTTAATTCAGAACTAAAAAATCAACAGCTCTTCAAGGAATAGGAAGATTAATATTGTAATAATAATTTCAATTAAATTTGGGATTGCTCATTAGATGCAATATTAAACTTATGCGGATGTTCTGTTTGGGTTTGTGGGCAAAGTACCATCATTAACTTTGACATCTTGAATACCGGATAGGTCAATAACGCGCTTATTATGTGGTGATGAAGGGGTACTACTCTCACTCATTCTAGGAGAAAGGGTATTAATTATAGAATAAGGTGGCATATCAAAGTCTCCTGGGAATGAGTTTCTAGGAGTTCTGGAAAAGGGTTGGGATGTACTATCTGTGAGTATCGAGGTAGTAGCAGAGAAAGAAGAAACAGCGAATTTAGAAGATTCTGAAGCATTTGTAATTGGTTTCTCAATAGGAGTATGGGTGACAGCTGATTCAGGCTTAAGTTTCTTAGTAACAGAGGATTGTGAAAGAGAGGTACTGGATTTAACAATTTCAGCGCTAGATTGTGCCATTACCTCGTGAGCCCTATCATATTTGAAATAATTTTTAATTGGTTTAGGCTCAATAGAGGTAGTCGAGGCGGAGGTATTAGTGCTGACAGGAGTAGTAGATGAGTTGCTGGATCCGACAAGTTTAGATGTTTGATAGGTTGATGAAGCGCTAGAAGTTGCTGGTGGTTTACTAATAGATGATCGAGCAGTGCTCAAAACAGAGCGAGATTTGGCAAGGATAGATGCAGCAGTTGATCCAGAGCCATTAGTCTTGGTAGGAATAGCAGTTGAGTTATTGGACCTAACAAGTTTAGAACCTTGATCAACTGATGAAGTGTGGCTGGGCACAGAAGGTCTTTTGACTGATGATCGAGTGGGACTGATATTTGTGCGAGAGGAAGTGGCTACATTGGTGCGGTTAGGAATGGTGGACGGTTTTCTAGTAACAGTGTTAGGACTAGTTCTAGTATTTCCAGATAGAGAACGAGCAGCGAGCCTTGAAACAGGATTAGCTATAGGTCTTGGCTTAACAGTTGTAGTAGTAGATTGAGATGCTTTGGATTGGGCTGGTCTAGCACCATTAATAGATTGAGTAATTGGCTTGAATGCACCACTGAGAGTAGATCTTGGATTGGTTTTGGGAGCAATCGATGTTTTAGGTCTACTTAATGTAGAGATAGATGAAGTAGCACCGCCATTAATTTTCAGATTCTTTTTGGCAGTATCACATAAGACACTGATAAGGTCTTGGGTAGACTCGGGATAAATCTTTTTGAATTTCTCGAATGCCTTTTTGCTTGTAGTCCTAACCTCTGGATCAGCATCAATGACGCCATTTTTAATGCCATTGATAATAATATTCAAATGAACTTCAAGATCCTTGGGTGAGACTGAATCCATACAACTGAGTAAAAGTTCACTGGCATAAATACGTTGCTGCTTGCTTTTACTGGAAAAATTAGTGGCAATGTATGGGAGGATGGCGGGCAACTTAGTATCAGCAATAATAGCTTTGAGGGTGGCAACTGCCTTACGTACAAAAACCTTATTAGTTTTACCAGTGATTTTTAGTAAAGGACTCATAACGAGCTCCAAATAAGGAGTAAAATTTTTCTGAGTAGCTTTAGCTAAATTGGCAACGAAATCCATGGTCTTAAGTGAAAGAGTAGTGCGTTCAGTAAGTAAACTATTATTTAAGCAATCTCTGACTTTACGAATGCCTTCTAAAAAGGAAGGATAATCGTGACAACTGGAGCAGATTTGAGATAGTTCTTCAAACCTTTTAGCAAACTTACTCCAATTATGCTCGGATTCTGCCTCGGAAAATTCTTGCTTGACTTCTTTAAAATAGGTGTTAAACTCCACTTCAGATTTGATCTAGTTAAAAAATCGAAAATAAGCAAAGTTGAAAAATACAAAGATGTTCTCTGAAAAATATGTTATTCAAGTTATGGTTGGATTGAGTTTTGAGATAGAAAGAAAAAAAATGCAAAGAAAAAATTTTTCAGAAGAGCGAAAGATCGAGATATTTTATCAAAAGAGAAATGATCATAGCAGAATATACATACCTGTGGTGTATTTATCTTTTTACTAAGCATAATAAACAATTAGACACAAAGAAAATACTTAATATATGAAGTTTATTTGCTCTTAAAATGACAAGGTAATAAAGAGTTGTTTATTTATCTCCATTCTTTCTCATTAAAATAATAATTGATCATATCTTCATAAATTACCTAATCTTTCAAATTATTTCTAACTAAAATTTTTATTGGACACTTCAATTGGGTCAAATTTGTAAATTTTGCGTGAACTTCTCCAGCATCCAATCAATTCAAGCTAAATCCTTCAACAACTAGTTCTTTAATTAAAATATTTGTCTCTTTCGAAGCTGATTTATTAAAAATTACAGCACTTTAATAATAATAATATCCAATGTAATGGTTAATTTTAGTATGTTATATTTGAATGAAATACGCTCAAAACTAACATTATTAATTCATCAATCAAGCATACTCTGTTTGGATATTGTGATATTTGAGCAGATATGATTCATTAGTATTTAACTGAGTTCTATTTTTCTCAATATATCCAATATTTTGATTATATTTTATCCAATAACTGCAAAATTATTAAACTTTAAAATCAAGATGCATATGTCATCATGAAAGATATTTATTAATTCAGGTTGAGAAATGATTGACAATATAAGTATATGAATTATCTTATTTTTAATATAATATTCTAAATATAAAACACACTACACGATATTCTTTATCAATATATGATTTATCTTGCATGTATTAATTCCAACGAATTTGAATCAGCCAAGACTATTTATTATTTGAACAAATATTTAACCAAAATTATTTATTTTACTTTGTATTCCCCTATTTTATATTATATTGTTTCATTAAAAGTAATAATTCGAAATATTCTATTAAACAATATTAATTAGATCAAATAATTTAAACATATTTCAATTTCGGTATGAATAATTGAAATTAAAATATAATACTTTAGATTCCGATTAATTGCAAAATTATTCATGAAAAATGAAGCATAAAGGATAAATATTAGAATGGGTGGCAATTATCCAAACACAATTAGTTTTATCATGAGTTATTTAAAAAACTGAATAATAGTTATAAATCATTAGAATTCATTCTAAATAAAAACCTTAATCTTTGAATAGGAATATTTTTCAAAAATAAATTCATATTTGAGGTTATTCTTGAACTTTTTCGTTCTACCTCCAATGTAATATTCAAAGTTAGTATTAAAATCTAATATGCTAAATATATTATTGATATATTTTTATAGAAAACTCATACAAAATTTTCTAGTATTAATCTTTATTACCAATTTATCGATCATCAGCATTGGTATTATTAGAATATATTTAGTATTTAATTAGTATATTTCTAATATAATTCATACTTAACTTTAATAGATAAATAAAAATAAAAACATATTCAATACTTTTTATTAAGGTTAATAATATATTAAATTATTCAATTCAAAATACTAGATAGATATCAACAAATGTTGATTCAATAATTAAATATTAAAATAAAAAATTAATCATTTTTATTAACATATGTGTTTAATATATTTTTTGATAATTGATCTAATAAGTATATCTGATAATATTTTAAGATAAAGTTAAAATTATTACACTAATTTATATTTTATTTTAATATTTAATTATTGAATCAACATTTGTTGATATCTATCTAGTATTTTGAATTGAATAATTAAATCATAATATTTTATAAAAACAAATTCAATTTTCGTAATTTGAGAAATTATTTATTAGGCCTTAAAATAATTATTTACCTAAAATAAACCATTGAATATTTTTTATTAATTCACAATTTTCTATTAAAACTAGGTAATATAATGGATTTTTATGCCCAGTATTTTAGACTTATTTGTTAAAAGCCTCGGATGGAATCTGATTATTACCCTAAAATAAAATAAATGAGTTTTACCTAGCTGAATTAGGTGATTCAATTTACCTGTAATTGTAAAAAGTTTTGATAAGCTTGTTCAAGATTCCAATTGTTACCGCTGAGACATTTGTACGAATATTCGTAATTTAATCCTGTCTTTTGATGTAATGCATTGAGCATGTTTTGTTGCTCAGGTGTGGGTTGAGGTAAGCTTGGAATAACTGCGGGTGAATTCATGGAAGATTGGACAGGAGTTGAAGAAGGAGGGGTCGGAGCGAAGTTTTTAGGGTTTGAGTAGGATCTCAAAGTCAAAGTATCACTCATAATCATCACTTGCCAGCCGTCCATAGCAGCTGGCGAACCCTCTGGAGCAGGCTTTAATATGAAGGTACGATCGAAAGATCTAGAGAGGTTATTTGAGGCTGAATCAGTAAACTCACCATGAACAACAACAAATAAATATTGGCCTTGAGGAGTTCCAGGACCAGCACCAAGTGGATAAAGATCTGGTAGCATCCAAGAGTCAACGACAACTTTAGAAGGGTCACTGATTTGATGTGTGGTGGAAGGAAGTTTAGAGAGCAAGTCAACAATCATTTGGTTACCGAAGGCTAATCTTTGAGATGGACTGGTAGAGACTTCAGTTTGTGTATGATTTCTATTAAAAGTTCGATAGTCACTCCATCTTACCTTGTGATTTGTGAATTTAGGAGGCTTGAAAAGATGTGTAGACATATCTATTGAGAAGAAGGCACTGGGGTCATATACATTACCAAGCGCATTTCTATTGCTATCATAACAGACGAAAAATTTATTCAGGAAATTTGCTGCAGTGTTCATAGCAATGTCGGAACCATAAAAACTGGGCAATATTTGAGGAGTGAAGTCGTCTTTGGAAGCAGCACTTCCAGGCATCGATAGGCCAAACTGGATAGAAGGAGTACAAGGACCTCCATCTAATTGTTTGAGTTGAGGATACATAGCTGAAACGTTAGCTCTAAAGGTAGAATCATCACCATCTCGCTTAATACTTGCATCTCTAACTGGATTATCAAATAAGAGTAATTCTGTGAGCTGAGGCAATTCGCCTGGAGAACATAGTCCTTCAAGATCTTTCATTGTCATTAAGCGATTATTTCTAAAGGATAAGTTTTGGATATTGGGTAAGAATTGGTTCATAGCTGAGAAATCACTCAATTTTTCGATATAGTTATTGTCGAAGCTAATAGATACAATGTCAGGGAATTGTTGCGAGATAATACGTATTAAAACAGTACAAATTTGTTTGTTGAAGGGGCGTCCACCAAGTAAATTGTGTTGAATTACTAGAGGTTCGGATTCTATTTTACTTAAATCAAGTAGACGGGCATTGGGATTGTACCGGGGAGTCATAACTTTGATCCAAGCTTCTACAGAAACATTAGGTGTGCCAGAGTCGTACTCTTGAGTCCATTTATCCGCAACATGTTTTGGCATGAGTTGAATAGTTAGATTTCTGCCTGAAAAATTAGTATTTGATAGTTGAGTGAGGGCTCTGGCTTGAGTAAGATTTGAAATTAACATTTGAATACGGCCATTCTCTGTTGAGCGAATAGCTAAAATTTCAACTCTCGTACTGGCTCTCTTTTTCAAAAATTCGGCTAAAGCACTTTCATTATTACCAATGTAATTAAGGATCTATACTTAAAAGTTAAATAAAAATATTAAGTGTTATTGTTAAAATTTTACCTCAATAACAGCTGGATTAGGTGGCAAACTTTGACTATTTCCTTGGTTACTTGAAAATTTCAAATTAATTAAATGATAAAAAATAGAAAACTAGCATTTAGTCAAATTAAAAGTTACCTGGTATTGAAATTATTATTTCTACTATTTCTCGGGCCTCTAGAGTTGTCATTATTATTGGAATTCCAATTCGAATTATTGTTACTGTTTCTAGGGTTTTTGGAACTTCCATCATAATCGTTCAAGGGGCCTAAACGGCTTTCGTCAAAACCTCCGGAGGAGCGACCACCGCCTCCATAATGGGAGCCACCTCTTCCACGACCCCTTCCACGATTGCCAGTTGAAATATTATCAGAGTACATATTATCAAGTGGAAAGGAGAGTTATATATTTTAATAGATTTATATTTACTAAGATAATTGGGTTAATAAACAATAACAATTCTTATTGTTAATAATTTAAACAAAGTCCATAAAATATTAGATAAATTTAAAATCATCTACGAAATCAATTTTATTATCCCATAATTAATTAGTGCTTTCAAAGGGTTTTGTTTTTGACCTTCATTCGATATAATTATTAGAAAAATTAGGTTATTGTACTATATGAAAATAAATAGTCTGTATTTAATTGAAAGAAAGTAAAAGTTATATATTTGATTGATTGAGATATAGATATATTACTCATTAATATGAAATTTAAATCAATGCAAAGAAAACTTTATTATATCAAATTCCAATATTCAAGTATCAAAATTCGAATTTAAATTATTTTTAAATGTTGTTAAAATAATAAAACTACATTTAAAAAAATGTAATTATTCTAAGTGTATCATACAGTCACCTGGACTCCAAAAATTCGTAATTGGAATGGTAAACAATTGTTAAAATGTGATTCATATCAATTTTGCGATCATCTAAGGTCATCTTCCATATCACTACCACCAATATCAACATCTTCATCTTCATCAATGTTGATTTCTTCATCATCTTCAATGTATTCAGTCTTAACTTTGGTAATTGGCTTATTAGTCTTTAAAAATGTAGACTGAGGTGCTGAGAGAGACAAGTCAAGCTCTTTCTTGTTTTCAAGACCAAATTTTCTGGGATTAAGTGATTCGATACTGCTCACCGTGTCAAATAGAGGTTGTGATATGCCAACACTTCCAACTTCTCGATCTCGATTATTAACTATGAGCATTTCCTGCTCTAAAATGTTAGGAGGAAGTTGAACGAGAGGAATGGGACGGAATCTAAGATGAGCTGAATAGTGATAAGGAATTTTTGGACACTTGGTGGCATCTAAGCATCCTTTTAAGATTAATGAAGGAATGCAACTGGCTGGAAGTTTTGTAGGGTCTAGTGGTAGTGGTTTGGGGAAAAGTTTATCCAAATCTTGATCTAAAAACGCACCTAATTTCTGGTTCAAATTGCAGGTCATTGCAAGAGCCCGAGCTCGATGTAGGGGGATCCAAGTACCATGTAAAGGAGATTCAGTTTTGTTAATTTGAATGCAGCTCTGTTCCAAACTCAAAATGATACTCTGCTCTTCTCTCGTTGTAACACCACCCGCTTCTAATAATGTTGATGCGTTGACATAATCGGAATCGATCCATCTAGTGAGTAGAACGTGATTAGAGTTGTTTGAAGAATTAGATTCAGCAAGATTATTATCTTCAGTCTTGCCATTAGTGAGACGTGGCGTCCTGGTAAATCTAGCAGCAAAAATTGGTAGATTATCGGCAAGAGTGACATAAATTCCAAAACTGCTCCAATTTTCACCAGGAATGATGGGATTAGTTTGATTACTATCTTGTTCAGTAGGTACAGGCAAGAGATGACTATGATCAACATCCATCATTCCTTTAAAGCCGGTTAGACTGGGAGATGCCAAAAAATCGTCTATGCTGAAATAGGGTGGGGGACTAGATTTACGATCTGGTGTATTGGAAGGAGGTTTTGGATTAAAAGATGAATCAAATGCATTAAACTGGGGCGATATAGGAAGATGAAGCAGTGCTTGAGATGCATCTAATTCAGTAGAATTTAAAGGCTTTTTGGATCCAGCAATTGCAGAAAATAAGGGGGATTTCGAAGTTGAGGTAAGAGAACTGGAGGTAGTTTTAATATCGGATTTAGTTGGAGAGGTAGCAGTCGTATCTTTTCGTAAAGGATGAGGTGGTCGAGGTGAGATATGCTTGTTGCCGAATCCATTTAAAGAATTCGGCTGTGGCTGTGGCATAGAGTTTGTTTCAAATAACTGGTCAAGCTCAGATGTGGGTACTTTTACTGGATCCTTAAGCTGAGGCAGAAGAAATGAGCTTGCTCCCTGAGTAGTTGTAGCTGGCTGGGCGTTTGTAGCTCCCATCTTAAATGAAATATCGGGTATCGTTCTCAAATCATGATCGAATAAAGCGGAAGTGCGAGGAGAAAGTGTATCTTGGAGAAAATTGTTCAACGATGCTGGAGGTTTTAAATTTATATAAGGCGACAAAGCAGTAGGAGGCGAAAGTGCTTTCCTTGCATCTTCAGTGGCGGAAGTATTTACACTAGTAGGAATTACTGGTTGAGAAGGACGGGCTATTCTAGGGGATTTAATTGACTCTAGTTTCACAGGAGGCGTTGGGCTTGGAGTTGGTTCAATCACTACACCATTAAACCCGTTAACAGAGTTAATCAACGAGGCTGATGCAACATATGGCTTAGGTGAGGTCGGCTTAGATTTATATGGTGAGCTGAATTTAAGTGTCGATTTTGAATTACTGGAAACTTTAAGTTTTTGGCTATTAAGGAAATTATATACAAAGGGATTGTTTGTGCTAAGAGGCGTACGAATTGGATTTGGCTCAGTAGATTTGGGTTGTGGTTTGACAGGTGGAGGAGTAGGAATTGAAGGCTGTTTGGGAGAAGGAGGTTTGCTCTTTTTTAGCGGCGGTGGTTGATCATTACTCTTGATTATATCCTTAGTAATGATGGGAGCTTTTTTCTCAATAGGGTCCTCTTTCGTCGATGAAACATCCACATCTTCCTCCTCTGATTCCACATCAATAACATCCAAACTAGAGTCTTCAATTGGACTAGAATCCTTATTAACAAACTTTGATGTGATTGAGTTTGAGCTGGACGGGGCAGAATTTAGTTTAGTATTTAATAAACTCGGCGTGTTATCTTGTAATTTATTTGTAGAATTAGAGTGAAATCCCTCTGATTCATTTCCGTTACCTTCATTCAAATCCAGGCAATATCTAATTTTTCTAGTATGTTTTGCGTCAAAACTTTTCGCTAATAAGGGCTTTCTTGGTGGTTTATGCTCGATAGCTCTTTTAAAATGTTGTGAAATTCTTGAGGAAACTGTGGCATAAGGAGTCGCTCCACCTAAAACTGCCAGCTTGTGTTTTATAATGAACCCTGCCAATTCCTTTGGCGAAGAAGGCTTGTTATCCATTTTTATTAAAGCTTTGATAATTCCAATAAATACTTTGTCTTTAGCATCGTCCGGATGAATTCGATCGATATCGAAAGTAGCTCGTTTTTTAGGATGGGGATTCGATGGAGGCGCTATTGAGCCATCATTTTTATTTTCCATTATTCTATATAAACTTTAACACTTTAGGAATTTCTATTACTATCCTTTTGAAGTTTTCTTTGAATATGAAATTCTTAACTAAAAAATAATTTGTATAAAATTTCAGGGCTAAAATGATATTTGATAGAGTTATTTTACCTAGTAATATTTTATAAATTGTAAGCGTTAAATAAAGACAAGAATAAAAGCTGGATTTATTGAAGTAATTTATAGTAATTTGCTGTTTAAATTTTAAAAATAATAATTTAAAAATAATTAGTATATCAAATAATATTACAACAATTAAATTAGATAGATAATGGTAATAATAATAATAATAATAATATTTTGAAGTATTTTATATTATTAATATTGTAAGTTATATAATTACAAATTGTCAAAAGAATAACTTAATAAATATGGATATTAATACTACATAAGCTTGATGTGAATGGATGTGAAATAAATAATTTGAATTATCAATGAACAAAATTACTCATTAGAATAGAGCTTGTGTTACTTCAATTGTTGATTGGATGCCTGAATCCATTTAAATTCCTTCAATCTCAATTTATTTAGTGGCAATAACCTGTTTAAAGTGATTTAATAGAATTAATCATTGGTTAAAAATAGTATAAACGAAATAAAGTATTATATCTTTGACTTATTATCTTGATGATAACTGGATAAAAATGAACATACTAAAATATTTAGTTTATTGACAGTTGAATTTTACATTATAAGAAATATAAAATATTATAAAAATATTAAATAAAAAACTGCAATGTCTGATAAATGTTATATATTTTAAATTAATCAATTTTATAATTCAATAAACTTTATTTTATATAGCTTTGCTATTGATTAATTAAAAATAAAAACAATTAAAATCGCTCCTAAAAAGTGATATCATATCTGTATTAAATGTAAAATTTTATAAAAATGTCTTGAGAGATATTTTGGAAATATTAAACATGCCAGTTTAAGTTGAATTAAAGTTTATAAAATGACAAAATAGATACTTTTTCTAAAGCTTAAACTGAAACTCATTCGACTTAATATTTTGTATTTTTGGGTATTTATGAATGAACTTGAAAAAGATTCTTTAAAATAATCACTTGATACAAGATGAGTAATTGTTTATTAATGAGTGAAATTTTTGAAATTGAAAAAATAACACATATTTCAATGATATATTTGCCAAATCGAGCAACAGTTTTAAGGTATTTGAATATCTCAAAATGTATATTTTATATATTTTGAAAAATGATATTAATATCGAAATAATATAGAAACATTGATATTAACAATATTATATTTATTATTATATAAATTGATGGAAGTTGAGGTATTTTATCATTTATTGCATATTTATATGACAATCAATTATAACCTAGTTGAATTTAGTATCATGCAAAATAAATATGAATTAAGTATAAATTGAATATCACAAATGAATGTTGAAATTTATGATTGCTTGAATAATCACTCACATAATTCAAAAGCTCAACAATATACTACCATTAATCAAATTTAAAAGATTTTCCTTTTCATCTTTAGAATTGCACAAGAACCTGATTACAATTTTTAATCTATATTAGAAATTAATATTTGTCTAATTTATTTTATTTTACTTAACAAAATTTTTAATGTTAGCAACTATAAGAATATCTATAAAATATATTTTGAATATTTGATTGCCAATTTGAATTATACTTTAAATCATATAAACTGAAAAGCATATTTGAAATAACCATAAATATATCAACTTTATACAATCATTGGTATTTATACATTCAAGCTGTTCACCACAAACTATATAAAAAATAATCTAAACCAATATTTCAAAATCATATAATGGCTAATAATTATGCGCCAACAGAATCACTTTTCTTTAGACTATTTTTAATATCATTATATAAACCATATTAAAATGTTGATTATTTCAACGTTTAATTTAAATAATATACATTTTGGGTAAGATTTTAAATCATCATTTAACTCCAATAAATAGTTAGTATTAAGAATTTTCAGTTAAACATCGTTTTATTCAAATCATCTTACTGAAAAGAACTAGCATAAATACATATTACAATACTTTAAAATGTACAGATTATTATCATATGATTTATCGCTTGAGGACACTCGAGTGGTAATTTGGAAATTAGTTGATATATCTTAAGTAGAAACAATCATTAATCTAGTGTTTGATATTAATTTTTAATTTTTTACTATAAATTCTTTATTCTGAATATAACTGACTCAGGTTTTGAAATAACGATCTAACTAAATGTATTTAAATATTTTATAATAATACTATTATTTATCATGTTTAATTATTAATAATTATTTATTAATTTTCACATGTAATCGATTTTCGACCTATAGAAAAAAAATCGTTAACATTAGCTGTATCATTCTAAAATAATCATATAAATAACAAGCATCATTATATTTTCAAAATACTTTAACACTTTTATATATTAATTATTATTAATTGATATTAATTTTTTTATTTTTCTTAAGGATATTGTTTCAAAAATCGAATAATATGATTAATATCATTTAATTTCATACCAATTTTTAAATTACAAAGTTATCCACATATAAATAATAAGTAATTAGATATATTACACATGGTATTTTATCTTTTGTTATCAGATTTATAAGCTCCATAATAAAATTAAAAATATTGATATGTTTATTAGTGTTATAATTTCAACGTGCATATAAACAGAATGCATTTTAAATTAATATATATTGAACTTAATCGTATCTCTATTGATATTTATAATTTTTATCAAGGTTGTAATATTAGAATAAGTTAAATTTATTTATAATATATTTGTGATGATATGGCAATACTTATTAGCTATAAACGTTTTATTTACTCAAAATAATGATTTTACAATTTAATTGACTATAATGAAATAAATTCTTTAATATTGCATTCTTAAATAGGCTCTATTTGAATTAAAATATTAAACTATCACATACATTAATTTTTATCTAGTGATTTTGATAATTTTAGCAAATAGTTAGCGATTCAAAATATTACATATATATTAGTTTTTTATACAATGTGTCGTTATATTTTGAAGGATTAACTTGATAGAAAACTGTTGAAAAAGGTATCTAAATAATTATGTTAATACTTGAGAATAATAATCTTTATTATTCTCAAAATAGATATATAACATTATTTATAATATCCATATAATGAAAAATAACCATATTTTATCTACTGTTTATAATTTTTTCATTATAAACCATTTTGATAGCTGTGTTTAAAAAGTTGGCCAATATATTTAACATTAAATATATATATATATATATATAATGTTATTAGAATTTTGGCACCGTATAACATATTATATAGTCAAATATATTTAGCTTATAGTATAGATGTTAGGATTAACATAATAATTTGAAATATGTCTGAATCATCTGCTTGATATTTTATTTAATAAATCAACTAAATGAATATATGATTATTATTCCAATTTATTGAAAAAGGAAATTATAAATAGTGTCAACATTGGTACAACTTTCAGTTCTGGTAACTACTGAATTTGCATAATAAATGATAAAAATTTCAATGATTTAAAAATTTTTTAAGGTATTTTGATCATTGTTATTGTATCAAATAATACATTTATAATATATTTAAAAATCATAAATCGGATACATACACCATTTTTAGTCCAACTAGCAAATTGAGAATTAAGAAAATTTATAATAAAATTTAGTATTTTGAAATTTTAATCTAGAGTGATATTTTCCTTTGTAAAGATATATGATTTTTATCAAATAAAAAAATTAATCAATTATTAAATTCATATTTTATACTTAAATTTATTCTACAATTACTGATAATAAAATAAAAATCATTAACAATATAATATTCTGGATAGACTGTTGATTCATAACTAATTTGAGGGAACAGATCTAGAGTTATTGAATATGCTTAGAAGATCCCACTTTAATTAGGTTTTAGTTAACTTAGCAAGATTGTTGCCATAATAGCTAACTTGCCAATTGTCGACTTCGGCATCCATATAGTTGACACAGGTTCCATTAAAGTTAGGTGATAAAACATTTTATGCCTCATTCAAAGTGCCCTCTACTCCACTTCCTTCCTCATTGGTTTTGGTATCAGATAAAATTTCAACATCAAAAAGTGTATTACGATGAGCTACTGACGTTTCTTTCAATAGATTTGGACGATCTAAAGCCCATCCTTGGAAGTCCGTTTGCGTATAAATACCTTTTGGCCATTTCTTCAAATAGTGAATATATCCTTGAAGTAATTCTTTAGTAAGTGGTTTATAAATGCGACATCCATGTTCGTTAAAGTATTTTTGTTTTGTCCAACCTTGGATATTGCTTAGATCTTCAGCTGTTGAATTTTTATCTAGTTCAGAATATTCAAATATTGTATTGATGAATGGCATTCGAGTGAATGAGAATGAGTTTTGATCAGTAGGTAATGTTTGAACCATATCTCCGGCTAATTTATCTCGCTCTTCAACTGAATCTACCAAAATAACACCTCAAATTTCAATTCCATTACCATCTAAACCAATAGTAAGGCCAATCTTTTCAGATACTCCTTTCGCTAACCAATCTTGGAGTTTCAAAAAGATATGAGGAAATGTTTCATCTGTGAAAGGAGAGCACACGTTGAAGTTTAGCACAGTATTCTTAACTTGGAATGTTTTGATAGGAATTTGGTAACAACGCCAAATGACCCAGTTCCTGACCCTCTAAATGCCCAGAACAAGTCTTAGTTTTCATTTTGATTACATTTAACAGTATCTCCATTTGCTGTAACTGCTTCCATTTCCTGGATTTTATCAGTGGCCATGCCATAAGTACGAGAAAAACGACCAAATCCACCACCAGTAGCATGACCTCCAATCCCAACAGTTGGGCAAGTACCAGCAGGGATTGAATAGTTACCACTTGTCCAAAGAGATCCATACACATGTCCCAATCTCGAACCACCGCCAATTTGAACAATCTGAGTTTAAGGATCAATGGTGACATTATTCATATTTTTGAGATCGATTACTAATTATCCATCGCTACCACCTTAATTGTAACCTTCATAAGAGTGACCACCTCCTCGAATAGCAATTGGAAGATTCTTCTATTTTGCAAACTTTATAACATTAGATACATCATAAGCAGATTTTGGATAAAAGAAGCCAAAAGGATTAACAGATTTCAATCTACTATTCCAAAAGAATTTTGACCATTCATATTGTGGAGTATCAAGTTGAATAATTTCAACTTAATCGCTTGGATTAGCTTGAGGCTTCGACTGAATAAGGCGAATTCCAGTCAGAGATAATATCAGTAATATTAGGTTTGTCATTTTTAAGGAATATATTTACTAGAGAATTCACGAAATTTTTAAAGTACCTATAGCACACCACATTTTCGAATTTTCATGTATTCTTAAATTCCCAATTGTAGTTTCCAAAAATATCATTTAATTCGATCATCGATTTATCTCACTTTTATATTTATAAAATTATATTAGTATTTCATTATACAATAATTTTTATAATTGTCTGACTATTGGAGGTAGTTTGCCGAAATTACCAGAGTATAAAAATAGAATATGAGTATAACCAAATAAAATATAGATATAATATTTTTTAATATAATTTCAAAATTGTTGAAATAATAAATTAATTAATAAATTTATTTTATAAGTTTTTAAAATAATAAACAAATGAGTGATATGTTCTTGAAAATGTTTAAATAAAATTAATATGAATTCATTATCCATTATTTAATGTAATGTCTTCTAAATTATTTTTATTTATAATCAATTGAAAAAAATTGTCATTGGATATGTGAATTAATGTATCAAATTTTAAATTGATTAATAACTTTAATTCATATTTCAAGGTTATTAATAAAATCAAAATAATTCAAATTTTGTATTATTATTGATATAAATTTGGACTATTTCACCATGTTTCGTTATATGCAGCTGTGTGAATGAAGTGTTAAGATATTGATATATGATATTCAGGGGAATGAATTTGATATGATATTTCTGTATCAATAGTAAACTTATACTGAATTACATTTATAATGAATTCATAAGAAAAAATAATTATATGATTGATGACTTGAAATTCTATAATCAAACCATATATATATACCAATGAGTTCACAAAGCCCTAGGTTTCTCTTTGCTTGAATCAGAAGTAAACATCAATTCAATCTAAAATTGTCAAATTTAGGATCTTAAGTATTTATATTTTACCAATTTCCAATTTAGGTAAATAGTCTTCTTAATTTATTAGAAATCCAGATTTCAGAAAAATTTCTAAAACTTTAAGTTGTAAATTTCACTAATATTTAGAATATAAGCATTCGCTGATACAAGGTAGTTATAATGATTTTTACCTCTTGCGTTAATATATGATATAGGTTATCCTTATATTTTCCTTTAATTACACTATCAACTTTTCATTTTTACAATTAATACAGTCAATTATTTTTGACTGTAATAATTTTTCTAAATTATAAAATATACATTCTTTTACTCTATGCACTCATATCTTTAATTTATTTTAAAATATATAAAACAAGAAATTTTTGAAAAAAAGTAGTTAATTACCAATAATTAGTGAATATGATTATTAAAATATAAAATAATCAAAATTAGTATTAATTAACTTTCATTGATTTCGAATATATATTATATGTGTTAACCCAATTATTTATTAATACATTTATACCTTTGAAATTGTTAATTATTTCACTATTAGCAAATATTAGCTTACAACAACTTTTAGTACTTTCATATTAATATATGTTACACTCTAAGGTAAATTAGGTTGTATGATATTTATTTCAGCCTCAATAAAATATTTCATATTAATTATTTAAAATCAATGGCTATTTTTAAATAATCGCTCAATATATTTTCAGAAACATATTTCGAGTAATTATCACTTAAATCAAACATAAAATATTCCTGTATATACTTTTAAGAATAATTCTTCAATTTATATTTACTTTCAAATTGGAATTGGAAAGACTTAAGTGAAAATTTGATTGTTCAATAATTATAATAATAGGTTATGTTTAAATTGCTATTGAATATTTTCCCCCTAAGTTGATAATATTTTTAACTATATCCATTATCTAGGTCTTTAACTATTAATATGTGTATTGTATTAAATCATAAATACACATATCACTTGATATAATATTGTTATTATAAAAATTTGATAGGATAAATAAAAATCAATATTTTAGTTATATTATGATCTGAATCGCACTTGGTAGATAGAATATATATACTAATTTAGACATTGGTAGTGGTAATTATTTTGTAAATATTATTTAATATTGTAATTTATTTTATATTTAATTTTTTAGGTGAGTCTTGATCAATTTATTAATTTTCAGTAATGAGTATATTAATGATATATCAATCAATTAAATAAATATAGTATATGAATATTCTACAAATTATTTAATTTAATTTTTTTGATATAATTCCAATATTATCAAAAATAATATAATATATAAATTAATAATTTATTTTGGTATTTTATAAATAATATATATATATTAGGTTATAAAATTTAAAAAAATTTGAATAGATATGTAATTTTAATATTGATTCACTATTTTTCATATACTTGATATTAAGATTATTTATTATTAAAATTTGGTATTAATAATTTAAAAGTTTTTAATTTAATTTACTTATAACCTATTTATAAAATAAAAGTATATATATTAATATAGTTTTAATCTTTAATATTCTATTTAATATATATTGATATTATATAAATTATTTTTAAAATTCAATAAACTAATCATTTATTTTATTGATAATTTTTTA
>JNEM01008745.1:0-17120 GCA_000697335.1 Conidiobolus incongruus B7586
TAATATTTTAACTAAAATAAAAAATATTCTTTAATATATTTTTTTATATAATTATTAAAAAAACATTACTAATTAAAATTAATCTTCTAAATTATATTAAATTATGAATAATATTATTTTTAACTTTAAAATGACAAATTTGTAAATAAATGGTAATTTTAAATAAAATATGATTTTTATAAACTATTTAAGGATTTTAAATGATTTTTTTTGGGTTTAGGGTTGAGCTTTAATAATATTAAAATAGAAGACTTATGAAAAACACTATTAAGTATAAATAAAATTAAAATTCCATAATAAATTTTTAAATAAATATATATTAATAAAATATTTATTATTAATTAATATATAAATATTATGAAAATATTAATTCTCTTAAATATTTTGTTTATAATTAATTTTTTAAAACTAATAATATATTTGAAAAATTAAAATTTAAATATTTTGCCATTATTTTCTTTGCTAACTAATAACTAAATAATACATATATTATATTATATATTAATTATACTAATTTTAAATTTTTGTAGTTTTTAACAATTTAAAAATTATTAACTGTTAATAATATTATCAATTTCATTTCGAACGTAGTTGATATAGTTAAAATTTAAAAATACTTAGTTTACAAAATAAAAATGATTAATATTAGTATATAACCTTTGTTTGGTAATTAATAAAATGTAATAATCTTTATTTTTTAATGGTTAATCTTCACATGTTCATATTTACCTAAAATATATTGACTTTAATTCAAAATTTAAAAAAAAATAATTGAAATAGCTCAAAATAGGATAATCATAATATTAGTTCTTTTAAGAAAATAAAAAATATAGTAATATTTAAAAAAATTTTATAAACTTGAATTTTGTTAATAAAATTCATTTCTGAGTGTAACTTGTCATTTTTTTAAAGTAATGATTACATAATATATAATAACTCTAAAGTACTTGATAATTAATATTACCTGTACCTAGTTCAAAAAACCATAATTATGTTATTTAATCCCCGCACCGAGAACCTCTATAATAAATTAATCTAACATAATTTAATTTTATATTAACACAAATTTCCAAATTGAATAATTTTTTTTAAAAAAAATTAAACACAAATTAATAAAATTATTTAAATTTAATTATTGAATATAATAACTTTAAAAATTATAATAATATAATAATAAAAAAAATTAAAGATATAATATTTTATTATATTGAATAATAAAATATTAATATTTTTTAGAATTAGGATTATATTTATTATTTTTATTAATATTAATCAAAATAATTAATGCAATTATTAACACAAAATCCTCAATTGTGATAAATAAAAAAATTCAATGCCAGTTTAAACAAATAAATTAAAATTGTTTTATTCAAATTAATAATTAAAAATTAGCGAATATTATGATTAAAGGTGATTTTAAAGGTTATTAATTTAGGTTAACTATTAATGGGTAGGTATTATTCACAATGGTTATGTTCAAAGCAAGTGATAAGATAGTGAAATTAACTTGAGATTAACTTCTCTTTGAAGCTGGTTAGATTTTTCCAATTTAATTTGGTGAATTGCGCCAAATTAACTCCTCTCGTTGATTGCAAGTTTTTGTTGAATTTGGGATTACCTATACCTCCACTCTTGCTAAGTGGAAAGAAACGTCCTTCTGACGGGTCTCCAATGAGGACTGAGGTTTGATTGGGCATGCAAACATCTGGTAATTTCTCATTCACGGGAGATTCAACCACAGTAGAAGAAGATGCTTCGGATGGACTTTTGCTACCGTAAGAATTTATCAGGTCCATTGTGGATGAGTCACCATTCGTGCATACCTTTAACTTGGGTCTGATGTGGGTAATTTCGGTGACAGAGTCAGAGCTTTTAGTCATTTTAAAAATGCTCATTTTGATGTATGAGTCAGGATGAGAAGCTTCTCTCAAGCTAGACACTTTGTGGATGGTTTTTGACTTTGATAATCCGACCGAAGCTACACTTTGGAAGGATTGGGTTTCTTGGAGGGGATGAGATGTTTCGGATAATCTTCGATACCACCTTTGCTCTTGGTATTTATGCAAAATATGCTGTTGTAATTTTTGTATATCAATTGGATTTGTTGCCCAAGTCATTTCGCCAGTCCAATCGTGTAGCCACACAGTTTTGGCTAATGCATTTCCTCCGCTTAATTGAGTTCTTTTAATATCATCCTTTGTGAATTGTTTGCTGGTAAGAGGTAATACTTTATGCTTAACACAAGCTAAAAGCTCACAACATTGGTAACATACAAAGGTATAGGTAGTTAAATTTAAACAAGTAGATTTCTAAATAGCAATTAATTAATATGGAATATTAAACAATAAAATTTTTAACTACTTACGTTGATTAAACAGTCAAAACAAACATTATTACAATTCAAGCTAACTAAATCGATCAATACTCTAAAAAATTCAAATTAATACCAATATAGCAATAATTGAAAAGTCAAATTATTACTGATAAAAGCAATCCATTTCAACTTGAGCATTTTGGAAACTCATGAATGAACAATTTTAAATGATATAAAAGAAAAAAATTAGATTAGGTCTTATTACTATAATTATTAAATAAAAAACATGTTATAGTTAAGACTTCCATACCTTTTATACTTTTCAAAAGATGTTGATAATGATTTGATTTGGTGATCTTTGATGACCCTGCCAATTTCATGCAGTTCGTTGATTGGTCCAATTAAATCAACCAGAACCTCACACATTAAAAGAGTAATTAAACAAATTTAATCGAATTAATATATTTTCCCAGTTTAATTATATGAAAGAGGACAGTATCAACCCTGTCTCCTTCAATTTGAATTTATATTGATTGAACATAATAATGCGAAATCCGCTTTTATAAGTTACATAGGTGTTAAAATTCAATAAATATGAAAAATTATTTAAGTACATAATTTAACATTTATTAAGTGAAATTATCAAAAAATTGAATAGTTTAATCAACAAAGGAGAATTGAGTATTTGAATGAATTATAATTTCAAATATATTTGAAATTAATAATGATTATCATTATAAATCTGGTTACTCTCTCCATATTAATTAGCACCTTTATTCAGTAATCGACATTGTTTTGTCCATTTGTTACAAACGAATCGGATTATTTTATTGAATAATTAAGATTAAAAAATTTATTTATGTTTATAACTCCAAAATTGAGTTGCAGTTTTTGGGATTCAATTATAGTAAATTTAATTGAAAACATTAATTATAAGTTAAGCAAGATTATTAACATTATTATAAAGTAATTTAAAATAAAGGACTCATAATATAATATTCAATAAGCTAATTAATATTGCTTTGTTGAGTATTATATTAACTTACATTCATTATTTCTCATGTCATCTGTATGAAAAGGATTCTTAATCGTTTCATTATTGAGATCATTCATTTCAGGTTGTTAAACATTTAATTTATTATGAGAAAAATAAAATATTGAATATCCTTAGATTATTGATGGAGTAAAACAATATATGTTGATATATATTTAAAAGACGATTAGATTGAATAATAAAGTTTCGCTTAATATGCTATTGATCTTACATTATATATTGATGGATTCATAATAATACGTTTGTTCATTTATATTAATTATAATAAGAAAGCTTTTGAATACAAAGATCTCTTTGTGATTGTTAAATTTTAACTGGTGTAATTATGAGCTTTATGATTTCATTTCTTTGTATTTAAAAATGATTTAACACAATTTTTACTTTAATAAAATCATTATTTGAAAAAATTATGATTATTATTATTATTTTATATATTAATATAGAAGAATTTAGATTATTTGGAACAATAATGCTAAATAGGATATTACTGTTTATTCATATAAATTTATAAATATTAATAACTCAAATATTGATCTGAAATTCAATTAATATAATATAATTTTGAATATAAGATGTTGCCAAGTATATTTTTTTAAATTAATTTTTAATAAATATATTTATTGTGTCTATATTAATAACACTATAAATTAATATATTGCCTAAAAATTAGCTTATATACAATAGTGTTCTTATATCACATTGTGAATATTAATTAAATTTAATATTTAAAGTAAATTATTTGAATGCTATTTAATGAAAGTATATAAATAGAATATTAAAAATGGAACTAATAAATTATCATGTTGTATTTCATTATTGAAAGTTATTAAATAATATTTTAAAAATCTTAATAGTATTAATATTTATAGAATTAAAATTGAGGTTTCCTTTTATAAACATTATTGATTTGAAAATTAATGATTTAAAAAAGATGCTGCCATATTTAATGAATTCTGAAATCATTTTAATCAATTGAAATTATTTATATAAATTAAATAAAATAAAGAATATATATAATATTTAATATTATCAAAATTAAATCAAATGTATTATCATTGAAAACAGTAATATGATGGAAATAATTTGAAATTTATAAAATTAAAAGATTAATTATTGTTTATAGAATAACACTAACATTCAAATAAGAGTTATTTTAACAGCAATTTTAAATCATTAATATTTATCAAGTTAACAAAAATATAAAATATAGAATATATATGACATCTAAAATGAAAAATATTCTGAAAACTTACAATTATATAAAGCTATATACGATTAGCTTTACTAAAAATGGATCAACCTTAAAATGATATTATTATACTTTTTAATATAATTAATAAAATCATATTAATAAATAGAATAAATACCTGTTTTATTCAAGTGTTAATATAATATAACGATAAATTGCAAAATATATTTAGTACAAGTTTCGGAGTACAATCAAATATAAATTTTTATTTATTAAATAATATTTGTATTTTGATTAAACATTACAGAATCACTCAATTTTTGTATTAATTATACACTAATTCAAATTAAAGTCAGTAATTGGGTTTGTCCAATCGTTTAAAAAGGAATATGTGATAACTTGATCCTTATGATGCCAGCAAATTTTTTAATATAAATTGCATACAAATAATTCTTGATAAAGTTAACTGATATAAATAGAAATAGAGAAGAATTATTTTTAGAAATAATAAGGATACAATTTGAGTGTTAATAGTAATGTAAACCCATTTCAATTACTTTGAAACAATTTTATTATTAATTTTATTTTTTATATTTTGCAAATATTAATGAAAGAAATTAGATTTAAAGAATTATTTTGATTACGAAATTATAAATGATAAATAAAGCGTAATAATAAATTAATAATATCGCCAATTATTTATCATATATTTATATCTTCTTAATCTATCAATTTTTTAAAACACCACTCCATTGTGTAATATTTATAATGATTTTCCATTTAATATTTGCCATTTTTATATTTATAATTATATAAAAATATATTCAAATTGAAATATAGTAATGATGATATAATTAAAAATGAACTATATTATATTTGATAATAAATTTATAATTTTTAAAAAATTAATTAATCCATTATTTAATATATTATCATTCATATTTCAAATAAAAAATTATTTAAAATTATATTATATTTATGATTATAAAAAAATTTAAATTTAATATAAATGATAAAATAATAAATGGAAATAGTATGTCCAAGTTTAATAATTTGAAATATATCATATGATACTGCAATTGATAACTTATATATATTCTTAAATTTTAATTAAAGCAAACTATGTATAAGACTTTAATGTTAGCTATAAACAATATAAGACATCATAATGAATTCTAATTCATGAACATATATACATTAAATCAATCTAGATATTCTTGAAACTGCATAATTGTTAGCATTGGTACATACTGTAAAATGCGAACTTTGCCTTGAGTATATTATGTTAACTGAATCAGATGATAAATGCTATTATTACATCCAATATATTGTATATGTTACATTTATTAAATACTATACCTGTGGCAATATCACACATAATACTTTGTAACAATGAGATGATATAATTAATTTATTTAATAAGGACAATTCTTTGTTGTATATTCTCGATCCACACTTTGAATACTAATATTATCAACTAACTTTAGTGTTTTATAACCAGTTAAAAGCCAATATTTATAGATAAAAGATAACAAGAATTAAATATTTAACTATGTTTATTGAACAATAAAAAATTGAATATTTTATTAAATATTATTCTATTTATTAAGAAAATTTAAGGAGTACAAAGTTATTATTATAAGTCAGGTGTATCTTAAAGTGAATATTGATTACTATAAAAGTGCTGAATATACAATTTTTAAAAATATATATATATATATATATATATTATATTCAATATTAATCACTTTATAATAAATTGTATTTATTATAAAAATTGATTGAATATTTTTTTTTATAATTTTGAAATTTTAAAAATTTTATCAAAATGTTTAATATATTAATGATAAATTATAATTATATATACTATAATATATATATATATATATATATATTTGATTAATGATTAAATTATAGTTTATTTCTATTAATTAAAAGGAGTTAAATCTCTTGGGATAATCTAAATAGTTTAATTGTTAAGTGTGTGTGATAAATGAAATGACTAAAATATGTAGGAGATATTGAATAATGTACCATTTCAAATTAGCCGTAAACCACATTCTATTACAATGAATTCATTGAATAGTGATACTTGACCAGTAGAATCGATATTGTTGATAATTATTTACACAAACTGTTGTGGTGAGGAGAAAATCAGTCTACAAACTCATTGGTCGATTAAATAAAGGGGAAGGTAAATTGTATTCCCTCGTATCTTGTTGGCTGATGAAGGAGCTCGAATCATCAAAGGCTTGAGCGAATGTAGGTAGATTTGTTTTGGAGTTGAAGTCGGGAGAGTCATTAAAAGGATATTTTGCACGCTTTTTGAAGCTTAGAGATCTGGAAATATAGTTGGAGAATGTGACGACGGGTTTAGTGAATGAATTGGTGCGTCGATGCTTTTTGGAGGGCTCTGGTGGGCTTAGGAATGGATTTACTGGAGCTGGTGTGAATTCGTCACTTGATAATAACTCTTGACTTCCCTTGGATTTACCACGCTTTAAAGAGAACTTAGGTAAAATGGATCCAAATTTAATTGCCATAATGATATGTTATGTAATATGATATATAAGATTATATACTATAGATAAGCTATATAGTTAAAGATATATATTTGAATAAATAAAAACAAAAATATCTAGATTATAAGAATAAAATCTAGAAATGTGAGGACTACTTAGGGCTTATATAGTTCCATTTTCATAAAATTAAGATCTTCATAAAAATCTCCCTTTAAACTCGAATTTCCCCCTATTCCAATAACGCCTAAATTATTCAGTAATTAAATTTATAGCTTAATTCCACTCCCCATTCCAATTGGCTAATTGTGTCAATATAGGAAATTTTTTTGATTAGTTGACAATTATTTTGATTTTAACTTAATTCAATATTCAATACTAAAATGCTGCTGTGAACACTCTTTCACGAATAGTTCATTTGTTGTGAATTTTAAATTTAATGAGTTTAGTGTTTTTATAAGTAATAAAATTTAATTGCATTAATTATTCCGTTTAAATCAATATCTATAACTAATTCAACTATTAGAAACTTTTCAAAATAATTTTTAAACCAATAAAATTATATAATTATTTAACAGATAGTAAAATTATATCATTTAACTAAACTTTTATTGCTCTTTTAAATATTTAATTTTGTTTTCTTTTGTTATTGATTGTTTAACTAAGAACAGTAAGAATACTTATAAACGTATTTAACCATTTTAAATATTCTTTTGTAAAAAAGTTGATTATGTAGTAATTATGATGGAACCATATAAAATTTTTTGAATTAGTTCAATTGATTTTTAATATTAAAATATTCAGTATTGATAAGAAAAAAATATTCACTCAAATCATGGTTTTTTTACTTGGAAAGATTTTTTTAAAATTTTTATTTTGAGTGATTCTATAAAAATTTAAAATTCGCATAAATTAATAATTGTTCTTTATTGAGACAAATCTAAATTTTCATCCCATAATTTTCAGTATAAAAATAGTATTAAATAAATATTAATATGAAGTTTTGATTTGTAGTTATATTTAATAAAATACCACAAATAATAATAACCACAATTAAATTATAAACATAAATAATGGACATTAATAACTCAACAAACATACCAAACAGTGAACCAGTAAATTCAGAACTTCAAAATCAAGATAACTTGGATATTTTGAAAAATGATAGCGAAATTCAAGAAATTATAAATGATATTACAGCAGATAATGAAATTTGCTTCTCTCCTATAGTTAGCGAAAGTGAAGATAACCAAATGGATCAAAGCAACACTCTCAAAATCGATAACATTGAAGAAAATTTGGATAATGAGGATAATGATCAGCAAGATAAAGAGGTCGAAACTGAAAGTTCTAATGAAGATTTTTATGAAGATGATGGATTTAACAATCAAGTTAATGTTGAAGAAGCTAATGATGATTCTGAAGATGATTTTATGAATGCTGATAAAGATGTTCAATATGATTCTGACGTGCCCGATATACCACTTTCAAGGTAATTAATAAATTAATTATGTTTAATCCATTTTTGCTTATTATTTAATATAGCGCCAATTCTGAAAATGACTCGGATTCTGAAGAATCTGTAAACCTTGACGATCTCGAGGATTTCGACGAAGGTCCTAAGCCAACCCAACCAATATTAAGTGAACACGAGGCGAAGATCATATCAGCTCCAGAATTGCCGTCAGAACCACTTCCCTTGGACACTCCAATTCATCCCTTGGGTACAATATACTCCAACATCAGCTTGAATGCTACAACATGGAACGTTGTAGTTAAATCATCTCCTCAATTCAATCACTTTGCACTCGATCTTGACAGTACTCTAGTTCTCAGTGACTTAACTATTCTCGGAACAGTTCACGAAACATTTGGTCCAGTTCACGATCCTTGGTACTCCGTACTCGTTCATGCAGATCGTGCCTCCCAATTCAAAGAAGGTACTGAAGTTTATTTCGTTCTCAATCTCAGCAAACCCGTCGAAATTCAACAACTCCGCAAGATGAAAGGCAGTGATGCTAGCAATTTGTACGACGAAGAAGTAGGTGAACACGAATTAGAATTCAGTGATGACGAAGAAGAACAACTCTACAAGAAGCACAAAAAAGCTGAGATGAGGGCGAAAAGGATGGGAAAACAACAGGATGTCGATTCTCAAGATCAAAAACAGCATGAAATGAGAAATATCAGAGTTTATGATATTTAAATATTTATTTAACTAGAACTATTACTTATATCTTTGTAAATTATTTTAACTAATATATAGATATTATATTAATCTTTTATACTACACTTTATTTTACATTATTTTAGTCAAATTTATACTTGTTTTATCCAAATTTATTAGGATTGATTTAGATAAATTTATAATCGCTATGATTGCTAATTAATAATAAATCATTTCTTAAGTGAATTATTAAATACAAAATTGGAGTGGAAAACTTAGATCTAATTTTGACCTTGTTATTTATATTCTGCATAAACTTTATACTTGTGAGATTGATCAAATTTCTTTAAAATTTAATCCATTACTGCCATTCCCTTTGAAATTCAAATTTTTCGCAAATTACTTGGAGGATAATGTGAAGCTTATAAATATGGTCAACATTGTAGTGAGAATAGAATATTTTGGTGTAGAAAACAATCAGTATAATTGAGAGATAACTTACCTTGAAGCCAGTTGTCCAAATTATCCATACTGCCAATGTCTCTATTGAAATAAGTGACAGGGATAAAACCAATGATATTGCCTAAAAGACTGTAGATAAATGAATAACTCAAATTGAATGAAATCTGAGCAAGTATCGTGAGGGAAAGCTAGGTAAGGGTTAATTAGACAAATTACACAATTCATTGGGATACTATCATGTGTTGTGACATTGTTTCAAGCGTGAAGTGAGCTTGCTCCAATTTGGCACACAATATATCGTATTTAAAATGAGAGTGTAGATCTCCAACAGCCGGCTTTTATACAACATTAACCATTTATTTTTCTTCAAAGAAGTTTTTGAGTGCATTTTATGCCAATTAAACAAGTCATTTTCGAATATGATGGGAAAAGGTGAGACCAAAATTTTGGGTGATGAATTTTTCATCAGAGTGGAGTACTTCGGATCTGGGGAGAGATTTATCTAAGCCCGCAAATTTAATATAAGTAGATGCAGAAGGGCCAACTGCGGGTTCATTAAATGGGAAGTTTTCGTGGTCAGCGGCTTTGAGGGCTTCAAAAGTTATCATGATTGCACTTTTGCGAGCGGGAGTGACTGGAAATTTCCGATCAGGAGTATAATATTCAATTTGGAGTTTCTTTGGAAGTTCCACTTGGTTATATGTAAGTGAAATGACTCAGTAACTTTTCAAGATTCTTTGGCCAATACAGCTTTAGCCGTCAAGCCAAGATTCTCAACATGTTTGGCAAGAGGGCCAGTAATAGAAAGAATTCTCTCTTGTCCAAGAGTTATGTTTCTATCACCAACTTCTATCCATCTCTCTAGAGTTGGATTCAATCCTTAAACACTATAAAATGTAACAGAGATTTTGATGCTATCATCGACATCAGTATCAATACTTACAATACTTCTATTTGATCTAACTTATGTACCTTTGTTACTGCTACTTTCATCAGCGGTGAACTTGAGATTATAGGGGTGTAAAGTCATTCTGTGCGAGTTGTTGGATTCCAAAATGCCCATTAACCGACGTACATGGGTGGTCAGAATGGGATAGCACCAGATTTCTCAAGTAATTAGAGGGTTTGTTTCTTCATTGATTATACTTATAAATCGATCAAGGCCAATAATATTTTCGTAGCCTTTGATTTCTATGCTATTCTTGACACTAATGGGAACACCTAGTAATTTATTTTCTTAAGTAAATTCAATGCCTTTGGAAATTTGTTCATGGATCTCATCAGCCTTCTCAAAAACGTAATCTTCTAAGAACTGCACAATGTAGTCTAAATCCTTAAGTTTTCTGGTATTCTTACGCATTGCTCTCAACACTTCAACATCTTTGACTTTATTTGAGCCTACATATTCAACAATTTCGTAAGCTGAATAATTTGTAATATTTTCCTAATTAATATTTTCTCACCAAAATTAATGATTTAAATATATCTTATTCAACAATTTTGAATAATAAATTAACTCTAAAGCTTCAATATCTATTTAATAATCTTCTCAATTCGACTTAATAACATCTTGTTGTCTTATAACTGGTTTATAAACTTAAATAAGGTTTTGATTCATGTACTGCTTTTTTCAAAATTCACATTGGATCAGATTGAATTTTGATTGTAACTACAAAGTTCATTCTTTAAATCAATTTTTTAATATACTAATATCATTTATTTTAATTGCTCAAGGTTTTTAATTTATAATGATATCTCTAATCATATTTAATATTTTGTGACTTATATAATTTTGGAATCCAATAAATTAATAGATTTCTAATATAAATATGTATACTTAGTTATTAATAATTCTGTTAATTACCTAGAAAGGTTTAAAATATATCACAATTGTAATAAATTAATGTTAATAAAACTATCTTTGCAAAATATTTATATAATTTAAATATTTATAATTTCAATTTACAAATTAATATCCTATTCTTATACAAAAAAATTTTAAAATATAATATACTTGTTATAAGGTAAATAATGAAAGATTTTCAATTAATAATATTTAAAATTTTGAATTTTTTTTCATAGTTTGAATAAATCATTTCTTGAACTCTACGATATAGTAAATTGCTAAATTACTGTTCAAAAGTCTCTTTTTTGCCCTAATCAGTTGCATCATTTGTAATTATATGAAATTACTGGATTAGAATTATTTGATTTGATTGTTAAAAGAATTATTAAATGTTTTATAGTCAACTTGAATAAATTTATATTTTTGAATTAAATTCTTTATTAAAATATAACAAATGATCATTTATAAGAATAGCAATACTACTATAGCTATTTTATTAATATTAAAAAAATTTAATTAAAAATTGAACAAAATAGTATCCTTTATATCCTCAATCTTAATAAATATAAATAATTAATGAGAATAAAGAATAAAAATTTTGATAAATATTATTTGTAATAATTTTGACATATATATAAATTCATATTTTATATGAAACAAATATATAGTATTAAGATATTCAATAACATATATATTAAATTGAGATAAATTACATAAATTATATTTGAAATTCCAAGCAACTGTTTAAAAAAGTTAATATCAGTTTTTTAAATTACTCTATTATTAAATATCTTAAAAAATATTTTTAAATTTCTGTGATAATTTAATGCTAGTTGATTATATAATGTTGATTAACAAATTTGATAGTTTGGCCTTGTTGGTTGTAATATCGACTGCTTTTTGCTTTAAAGTACTTTGTAAGAGTTATTTTTTGATACTATCACCATCTTACAGTGATTTTCACTTCAATTGTACCAATTGTTAACTTTATGAAAGTATGGATGAAATAGAGATAGGCAAAACATTATTTGTATAATGATTTGGGGGATAAATCAAAGAGACTAAGGATGTAACCGTAAAGTAAGGAAAAGATAGAATCAGATTTAAATAACAATTCTGCCAAGTACCATAGCAGTATCATATGAAAGAGCAAATGACATCATTGAAGTGAAATAGATGCCTGATTAACGAAATATATCAATTAGGTCAATACATTCAGAGTTTTGAAATTTAAAATCAGATTTACTAGAAAATATAATTTATTTTTGCAGTAACAGAAAATTTCTTTTTATTCTATGAATCTGATTTGATTTTAATTAAATTTCATACTTCTCAACTTTTACAAAATCAAAGAGTTTTTCATTTTTTTCAATCTCTAATTTACAATGTTTACATAGTTCAAATGATTAAAAAACTAAATTTCTACATATATATCTAGTAATTCAAAAAATATCCAGAATAATATATGAATATAGTAATAGGGTATATGAAATATTTTTAACCAGTTCATTTCAAAAATACTAAAATAGCACCAAATAACAACATTAATGTAATTGACTCATAATATATTTATAATAAATGAAAATTCTTTTGAGAAATGAATTTATTGAGTATGGTTTGATCTTATTAATAATTTGTTAATTTTGAGACTTCATTCAACAATTTCCTATACTTATACAATCAAAACCTTATCCAGAGGTTAAACTTTTGAGGTTCGATAGGTTAAGCTCAGAATCAAGGCCAAACACAATAGTAATAAATTTTAAGTAGATTGATAGTCAATTATATAAAGATTTATATATAAAAATAGACAATTGCTTTAAGCAAAATATTCACTAAGTTATTAATTGAATACAGCATAGTAAATAATAATAAATTGAATTTTTAAAAGTATGACTTTATATCATATTATTGGATCAATCTAAAATTTGCTTTTGAAACTATTTAAATATCTCTTTAAAGGTTAATTCGACTCTCATGGACATATTATACAAACTCAGTTTGATTAAATTTAAAATTTAATATCAGTATTTAAATAAAATTTGAGGATTAAAGTTAGAGGTTAATAGAAAATCGATAGTATAATATGGTACTATGTATATATTATTTAATTCAAAATTAAGGATTATGTTGTTTACTTACACAGAGAGTAATTTGAACGTATATGTTTTACATTGAGTCAAGCAAAAATTAAAATTCTGTATCAAATAAATTTGAAACTTGAGATGATTTATCCATTATATCCAATATCTATATAATTTCAAAATTGAATAATACAGATTATAAATGACTTATATTAATATTTTTGAAAAATATTAATTTCCTGATTGTTTTTGATATTCCGCATATGGTTGATACTTGTATGGCTGGTCATACTGTTTCAAAATCTTGTCAATTAAAGACATTCCTTTTGCCACTTTTTCCTCTTCGAACTTTCTACCAACGACTTGGATAGCAATAGGAAGGTCATGCATCTGGTCAACATCATAATAGGAGTAAACTTGCTTCTGGCGCAAAAGACCATCAGTGTAATCAGGTGAAATTTTTTCTTTGAGCCAGGAGTCCAAGTTGTTAATTGCATCAATATCACGATTAACTCGAGTAACAGGGATAACTCCAGATGTATTACCTATGAGATTATAGAGGAATGAATAGCTATAGCTAAATCCAAGCTGATCAAAAGTGTTGTGAGGGAAAGGAGGGAGAGGACTAATTGGGCAGATCACAAAGTCCATTGGAGAACCATCATCAGCTGCTGCATTATTCCAAGCTTCAAAATGAGTTTGTTCTAACTTAGCGCGTTCCACGTTGAGTTTAAAGTGTGTGTGAAGATCCCCAGAAACAAAGTCCCAAGTAACATCAGATAATTCCTTTTCTCCAAGAATATATTTGAGAGCACCGCATATAGCCCAAATCAAGAATTTGGGAACACGGTGAAGTAGACTTATTCGAAAGTTTTCTGGTGTAAATTTTTCATGAGATTGGAGGGCTTCAAGTTTGGGAATAGATTTGTCCAGGCCAGAATATTTGATATATATTGCTGCGGATGGACCGATTGCGGGCTCTTGATATGGAAATACTTCGTGACCAGCAGCTTTGAGGGCTTCAACAGCCATCATCACTGCACGTTCACAAGCGGGAGTAACTGGAAATTTACCATCAGAAACATAGTACCCAATGCGTAGTTTTTTAGGAAGTTCAACTTGTCTATATGGAAGTGGCACCACCCAGGAGCTAACCTCCCAAGGCTTTTTATTCAAAACGGCCTGAAGGATCAAGTCAAGATCCTCAACATGCTTAGCAAGGGGTCCAGCAGTAGCGAGAATTCCTTCCTGTCCAGGAGCTGTGTTTCTATCACCATCTTCTATCCATCTCTTTGGAGTTGGCTTCAATCCATATACACCACAAAATGCAGCTGGGATCCTAATACTACCGCCAACATCACTACCAATACCCATAATACTTCCATCGGATCCAATCAATGCACCTTCACCACTGCTACTACCACCACTAGTGAATTTAGGATTGTATGGATTGTAAGTGGCTCCGTGTGAGTTGGTAGATCCCAAAGTACCCATAAACTGACATACGTGGGTGGTACAGAATGGAATAGCGCCAGATTTCTCAAGTAGAGTGATTAGAGGATGTGTTTCTTTATTGATTTTACCTTTAAATCGATCAAGGCCAATTGCATTATCATATCCTGCGATTTCGAAACAATCCTTGACACTAATAGGAATACCTAATAACGGATACTCTTCCTGACTGAATTTTATTCCCTGAGCAATTTGATTATCCAACCAATTTGCTCTCTCAAATGAATAATCGTCTAAGAAATGCACGATACAATTCAAGTGTCTTGACTTTTCGGCCATGCTACGCATTGCTTTCAATATTTCAATTGCTTTGACTTTACCAGAGCGTATAGATTCTGCAATTTTGTAAGCAGAATAATCTGATATATTCTCTAAATTTAATTTCATTATCTTTATTTATAAATGAAATTTTATATATTCAATATAAGTAAATGTTATAATATTAGCTTACATTCTACATCATCTTTATATACTGTGTCATTAATTTTTAATATAGCCATTTGTGATTGAATATTGTATTGGGTAAATGATAAATTATTAATTCTCTTCACATCGATCCTTCAAATTTATTATAAACTATTATTATTAATAAATATTATTATGAGCTAATATTATAAAGATTGATCCAACATAAATTTAAACTAATAAATTATTATTTAATTATCTAATATTGGTATTAAAATACCGTAATATCTTTTTTTTGTACAATTATTTTGATATATGATTAATCTAAAACCATTACTTTTCAAATATTTATTTCCTAAATTCTTCAATTTAAAATCCCCACTAATCACAAAATGGAATTAAAAAAATATTAATTTGTTTAATATAATTATATCTGTACAAAATAGGAAGGTTCTGAATTAATAACCTGTTTTATTCATTTTTTCAAAATTATTTTTAAAATATATATATATATATATATAAGTAATAATCTTTTTTATAAAATGAAATAATCAATTTGAATGAGATTACATTATATTCTGGTCTATTCGATATATATATATTACAAATTATATATTGTTAGAGGACAGAATAACTGGACTTGTGTTCAGAAATTTTTGGTTACCTAATTTAATAAAATTAGGAACAGGGTAATATATTATTCATCAAAATGTAATTTTGCCTAGATTTAGATTATTTTATTCAAATTATCTCATGATTTAAATCCATTTTTTAAAAATATCAATTTTTAAATTCATGGATATTGTACACTTATGGATGAAGCTAAATAAGGTATATTCGTAAAGTTCTTCCAGATGAAAACATATATACCATTATGTCAATATTAAGTAAATTAATTCTTAATTCATTTCAATTATAAAACATGTAGTTAGAATATAATTCAAATATCCAAAATAAATATTTATACCTAATTATTTAAAAATATAAAATTTTAATATTCATAAATTTATTACTTTGAGTATTAATCCGTAAATCACACTCTACTGTTATCTTTATTTTGATATAAATAATGCTAATTAAAGAAAAAGTTTTCAAAGAATTGAAACAATTAGATAGGATAAAAAATAGAAATAATATGCATGAATTAGATGACAAAACTTTACATAAATATAGTTAAAATAAATTCTACTAAATAATGAGTACATAATTAAACTTGATTAGATATTTTCTATAATTTTTATATAAGCTCATGGTATTATATATTGTTATTATTATATCAATTAATATAAAAAATCAAATATAAATAATATAATTTATAATATATTTAAACAAGTTATAAATAAGTCTTGATTTAATAAATATTATTTTTGAGGTGGATAAATTAAGATATGATTCAAGAAATTTTTGAATAACTAAAATTTCAATATTTCAATTTAGTATAAATAATTTGCAAAATATAAAATATTATTAATTATAAAAATATAAGAAAATAATCAGAAAAATAATATTTCTAATATAATATCAGATTTAATATATTAAAACTACATTTCATTAATTATATTATTTAT